>JAOPTO010001455.1:96527-140509 GCA_033822845.1 Tetrapedia diversipes | reverse complement strand
TATATATATGTAAATATAAATATATATTAATTGCATATGCAAATATAAATATATATTGAATATATATGCAAATATAAATATATATTGAATATATATGCAAATATAAATATATATTAAATATGTATGCAAATATAAATATATATTAAATGTATATGCAAATATAAATATATATTAAATATGTATGCAAATATAAATATATATTAAATATGTGTGCAAGTATAAATATATATGCAAATATAAATATATATTAAATATATATATATATATACACGTTTAGTCCTATACTTTTGGTATGTCACTCATCTTCTACCTGCACTCTGCTTTCTGGTTTATCCTCTGCCTTTTTTCTTAGAATGTTTTCGAATTCGACAGAGTTGTTAATAATATACGTTTCCTCGTGAATGTTTCATATGACCCGAAAGTATCCAACTGTCCCATAGATTACATCTTTCACATCGAATTTTAAACACGATCCCTCGATAGTAGAAGGCCAAACGTTATACCTTTGGCAGAAAAAAATAATGTATCACGCTGAAATCGATGCCTGTCATTTGAAATTCCATTCGTTGTTAAATCGATACGACTTTTTTTTCAAACGACCGTTAAACAGTTGGTAGAAATATGAAAAAGTCACTGTAAGGTTACCTATTCGAGTGTCGGATAGTTCTGAAAGTTAGACACGAAACTTTCACGTAACTTAACGGCTGTTGCAGAATTAAACAGCAAAGAATAGCCTTGGATTCCATTAAATAATCAACTAGCGTCGATCACACGAGTAATTAACGTCTGTTTAAAGTTTATCAAATGAAAACGATTATTTCTCATTCCTTTTTTATTTATCATCGCTCAATTTATGCGCATATGTATGCATGCACGTTTTAATAGCATTTACACGGAACTAACAAAGCGTTAAGCCGATTGAAGATTAATTAACCTTAAATTAGAAACGCTCTTGGCGGAACCAGCGATTCAGATTTAACATTGGATCTACCAAGATGGTAAAAATTCTTGTTTACTGTGAAATTTCTATGATAAAAACACAGTACATAATTTCAGTTACAATTTAGGTTTGATATTAGAATTACCAAAATGGTCAAAACTGTTATTTACTGTAAAATTTTTACAATAAAAA
The DNA here is from genome assembly GCA_033822845.1 of Tetrapedia diversipes. Taxonomy (NCBI): domain Eukaryota; kingdom Metazoa; phylum Arthropoda; class Insecta; order Hymenoptera; family Apidae; genus Tetrapedia; species Tetrapedia diversipes. The sequence continues at coordinate 139,377 of JAOPTO010001455.1, read as the reverse complement.
CACAATACATAATTTCAGTTATGATTCAGGTTAAACTAAGATGATAATATTTGCTATTTATTGTAAAATTTTTATAATAAAAACACAGTACATAATTTCAGTTATGATTCAGGCTAAACCAAGATGGTAATATTTGCTATTTATTGTAAAATTTTTATAATAAAAACACAGTAAATAATTTCAGTTACGATTCAGGTTTGATATTAGAATTACCAAGATGGTAAAAACTGTTATTTGTTGCAAAATTTCTACAATAAAAACACAATACATAATTTCAGTTATGATTCAGGCTAAACTAAGATGGTAATATTTGCTATTTATTGTAAAATTTGTAAAATAAAAACATAGTATATAATTTCAGTTACAATTTAGGTTTAACATTAGAACTACCAAGATGGTAAAAATTGTTATTTATTGTAAAATTTGTACGATAAAAACACAGTACATAATTTCAGTTATGATTCAGGCTAAACCAAGATGGTAATATTTGCTATTTATTGTAAAATTTTTATAATAAAAACACAGTACATAATTTCAGTTACAATTTAGGTTCAACATTAGAACTACCAAGATGGTAAAAATTGTTATTTGTTGCAAAATTTCTACAATAAAAACACAATAACAATTTCAGTTATGATTCAGGCTAAACCAAGATGGTAATATTTGCTATTTATTGTAAAATTTTTATAATAAAAACACAGTAAATAATTTCAGTTACGATTCAGGTTTGATATTAGAATTACCACGATGGTCAAACTGTTATTTACTGTAAAATTTTTACAATAAAAACACAATACATAATTTCAGTTATGATTCAGGTTAAAACCAAGATGATAATATTGCTATTTATTGTAAAATTTTTATAATAAAACACAGTACATAATTTCAGTTATGATTCAGGCTAAACCAAGATGGTAATATTTGCTATTTATTGTAAAATTTTTAAAATAAAAACAGTGCATAATTTCAGTTACAATTTAGGTTTAACATTAGAACTACAAGATGGTAAAAATTGTTACTTATTGCAAAATTTCTACAATAAAAACACAATACATAATTTCAGTTATGATTCAGGCTAAACCAAGATGGTAATATTTGCTATTTATTGTAAAATTTTTATAATAAAAACACAGTACATAATTTCAGTTACAATTTAGGTTCAATATTAGAACTACCAAGATGGTAAAATTGTTATTTGTTGCAAAATTTCTACAATAAAAACACAATACATAATTTCAGTTATGATTCAGGCTAAACCAAGATGGTAATATTTGCTATTTATTGTAAAATTTTTATAATAAAAACACAGTACATAATTTCAGTTACAATTTAGGTTCAACATTAGAACTACCAAGATGGTAAAAATTGTTATTTGTTGCAAAATTTCTACAATAAAAACACAATACATAATTTCAGTTATGATTCAGGCTAAACCAAGATGGTAATATTTGCTATTTATTGTAAAATTTTTATAATAAAACCACAGTACATAATTTCAGTTACAATTTAGGTTCAACATTAGAACTACCAAGATGGTAATATTTGCTATTTATTGTAAAATTTTTAAAATAAAAACACAGTGCATAATTTCAGTTACAATTTAGGTTTAACATTAGAACTACCAAGATGGTAAAAATTGTTACTTATTGCAAAATTTCTACAATAAAAACACAATACATAATTTCAGTTATGATTCAGGCTAAACCAAGATGGTAATATTTGCTATTTATTGTAAAATTTTTATAATAAAAACACAGTACATAATTTCAGTTACAATTTAGGTTCAATATTAGAACTACCAAGATGGTAAAAATGTTATTTGTTGCAAAATTTCTACAATAAAAACACAATACATAATTTCAGTTATGATTCAGGCTAAACCAAGATGGTAATATTTGCTATTTATTGTAAAATTTTTATAATAAAACACAGTACATAATTTCAGTTACAATTTAGGTTCAACATTAGAACTACCAAGATGGTAAAAATTGTTATTTGTTGCAAAATTTCTACAATAAAAACACAATACATAATTTCAGTTATGATTCAGGCTAAACCAAGATGGTAATATTTGCTATTTATTGTAAAATTTTTTATAATAAAACACAGTAAATAATTTCAGTTACGATTCAGGTTTGATATTAGAATTACCACGATGGTCAAAACTGTTATTTACTGTAAAATTTTTACAATAAAAACACAATACATAATTTCAGTTATGATTCAGGTTAAACCAAGATGATAATATTTGCTATTTATTGTAAAATTTTTATATAAACACAGTACATAATTTCAGTTATGATTCAGGCTAAACCAGATGGTAATATTTGCTATTTATTGTAAAATTTTTAAAATAAAAACACAGTGCATAATTTCAGTTACAATTAGGTTTAACATTGGATCTACCAAGATGGTAAAAATTCTTGTTTACTGTGAAATTTCTATGATAAAAACACAGTACATAATTTCAGTTACAATTTAGGTTTGATATTAGAATTACCAAAATGGTCAAAACTGTTATTTACTGTAAAATTTTTACAATAAAAACACAATACATAATTTCAGTTATGATTCAGGTTAAACTAAGATGATAATATTTGCTATTTATTGTAAAATTTTTATAATAAAAACACAGTACATAATTTCAGTTATGATTCAGGCTAAACCAAGATGGTAATATTTGCTATTTATTGTAAAATTTTTATAATAAAAACACAGTAAATAATTTCAGTTACGATTCAGGTTTGATATTAGAATTACCAAGATGGTAAAAACTGTTATTTGTTGCAAAATTTCTACAATAAAAACACAATACATAATTTCAGTTATGATTCAGGCTAAACTAAGATGGTAATATTTGCTATTTATTGTAAAATTTGTAAAATAAAAACATAGTATATAATTTCAGTTACAATTTAGGTTTAACATTAGAACTACCAAGATGGTAAAAATTGTTATTTATTGTAAAATTTGTACGATAAAAACACAGTACATAATTTCAATTCAAATTCTAACATTCCTTTCCTTTTTCGCATTCGTTTTCCAACACTGTTCTTCCTCTTTTTCAAATCGTCATTCATTCGCACTACATTTACTCAGTCATTTATTAGATAATGCAGAGTACAATTACTCTCTAACAAAAGTGATCAATTCGTAATGTTTCATAGAAGTTTTACGAACTTATTACGGTGAATCTTTGAAAACCTGCTATGAATTCTCGCGAGAACTATAAATAAACATTTGTTTTTCTCGTGTTACGTATTCCATCGTATGATTTTTAGATTGCAAAAAAATATATACTTCAATCGTCGGTGGTTTTAGTGTCAATTATTAAATCTTTTATAAGCATTTGAAGTTGTCTGTTTCTTTTTTTAGATAAGAACGATTATTTCGCCTTCAAACTGCGACCATTTCTACGATTATAAAAAATTTCGAAAACTCGTACGCTAAATTTAGGTAACAGTTTTTAATTTATGAAACAATTGAATTTTTTTACCCCAAACGACCCAGTTATCGTCAACTGTGACGATCAACAATCAGTGTTCTACCGGAAGTGGTTACAAGATGAGCGAATAACTTCGACGTTTGTACAATTTTTACTCTTAAGAAATTTTTTATTCATTTATTTATTTATTTAATTATTTATGTATTTATTTATTTATTCACGGGCTATAAATCACAAAGGGCAAAATTTTTCATTCGGTAATTACCCGTAAAAAAATTCCCAAACTTCACCTATTTTTCCCTGAGGATAATGTCTCCACCCTTAACACTTAACCGACCGAATGGGGAGATCTCACAGTTTTTCCTTGACAAAGCAGTGCCATTGATTCTATTTACTTTTGTTATTAGTTGGCCCTAAGCTGATGTTGAATCTATTTAAAATTGTACTTTGTAAAATTTATGAAGTGTACTAGTTCAAGACTAACTAATAACATAAGCAAATTGAATCAATTGTAGTGCTCTGTTGAGGACAAAATGGGAGATCTCCCCATTTGGTCGGTTAAGTGTTAAAACAACGCGTTCGCAATTACGTGACAATTCTCGTTACAAAACGGTCGATTCCACTTGACACGCCTCGGTTTCTCGATCGGGGTAATCGCCCTAAGCGAATCGTCTCGTGCGAATCGCGTCAAGATTTTCGCTCGCGACCTCTTTCCACCGGCCAATAAAACTAATTTATCGTGGGCGTCGCGTAATTTTCGCGTGGAAAAGGGGAAAAAGAAATTACGGTCTCGCGACACGAACGGATCCTAAGTAATTAAAGCCCGCAATCTTCGCGGTGAATCGACGAAAAAAAAAAAGTGCTACCACGACCCTCCCCGTTCAATGAAACCAAAGTGTTTTTAGTTTTTAGTTTTTTTTTTTTTTTTTTGTTTCCTTATCAGGAAGGAAGAGGTACAGATAGGTCTAGATTAGTGCATGTTAGAAATTGAGTACAGAAATACTACGAAGCAAAAATTAACCATAAACCAGCTTTCTTTTAACGTACTTTTTCAAAGGCTTGTTCCAAGTAGCTAAGCCACATCTGGCATTTTAGAAAGTTCGAAGACATCGAGAAACAGAACAAAAGGGGGTTGTAAAAATTTCGACCACTGCGTTCTGCTAGTCTTGTGACAAAACTCGCTAGGTGCGGTCAAAATTGCCCTTCCTCGTGCTATACAAAAGTATTAAATAAATTATCAAAGTATTATTTTACAAAATAAGAGTTCATTTCATTTAGCAATATAAAACCCCATTCCCAATAGAGTGTATTTTATTTAGTAATATTAAACCCCATTCCCAATAATTACCTTGCAACAACACAATCGTTAAAATGGTCATTTTTACCGTCCACCATGACAGTCAAACGTACATATAGTTGTTAATTATTTCCGATGAATCAGTTTAATGAACATTCAGGGACAAGCAAATTATCATCGTGGCGTACGCGGAACGATCACTAAAATCGCTGGTTCTCGCTCGCTCTATTCAATTAGCGATCGGCAAGAAAATGCACGATAGACACTCGTGACGTGGGTTTATTCAGTTTCTTATGATCAACCGACGATTGGCCTTGACCATCGTCAAAAGGCCAATCGAAGAAATAACGTTATATCCTCCATAGTTAACTTCCTACATTTTTCATTCAACCGCCGGCTCCTAATCGCATGAAATATTAGCTTTATGTTTTCACCTTGAAAATATAATACGTAGCCTAATGATCGATGTTGTTTTTATATTAAATCAAAGTCGTCAGCTTTGTCTGGCACACCAATCGGTTATGGTTACGCAATTGGTCTGTTATGCTACCAGCACGTTTAGGTTCGTTCATTTTCGTCGAAGTAATGCCCACTTTGAAAAACTAATTACTCTTCGCCGTTCGAATTATTCCTTTTATATTTTTAAACGTTTCACAGTGCAGCTATTCTTTTGTTCTCTTTTCTTTACAAAATCTGGCGACGTAGTTGTCTACTAGTTCACTATTCATTAACACTTAACCAACAAAATGGGGAGGTTTCTCATTATTTCTTCAAAAAAGCGCTGACATTGATTCTATTTACTTTTATTATTAGTGAGACTTGAACTGGTGTTGTTCATAGTTGATCAAATGCATTTTCTGCTCAATGGATACATTGAAAGTATAAAATTTCCATGGGAGATTGCAGATTTTTAAGAAATTAACACTTAGCTAATCGAATGGGGAGGTCTCCCATTTTTTCCTCAACAAAGGACTGCCATTGATTCTATTTACTTTTGTTATTAGTTAGTTTTGAACTAGTGTTGTTCACAGTTCATCAAATGCATTTTCTGCTTTTCCATAGTACAATTTTTAATAAATTCTTAATACGCGATGGACAGTGTTCGGTTAGGTGTGATGTTAAGTGAAATAATATTCATAGATAATATTAAATCAACGATTAAATCAATAACACATGAAACTATATGCAAGTAAAGTTGAACTGTTAACACTTAACCAACAAAATGGGGAGATCTCCCATTCTTTCCTCTGCCATTGATTCTATTTGCTTTTGTTATTAGTCAGTCTTGAATTAGTGTTGTTCATAGTTCATCAAATGCATTTTCTGCTCTTCCAAAGTACAATTTTTAATAAATTCAACACTAGTTTAAGACTAACTAATTACAAAAGTAAATAGAATTAATGGCAGAGGAAAGAATAGGAGATCTCCCCATTCGATTGGCTAAGTGGTTAATTTCATAAAAGTCTGCAATCTTCCATGGAAACTTTATGCTTTCAATGTATCTATCGAGCAGAAAATGCATCTGATGAACTGTGAATATCAGATTGACTAATTACAAATGTAAATAGAATCAATGACAGAGGAAAGAATAGCAGATCTCCCTATTAGGTTGGCTAAGTGGTTAAGTGTGAGATTGTAACTCAGAAAATAACATTTTCTTTAGGGATATAGCTGTGTATTTGCAGTAGAACCTCTCTTATTATTTATTTGAGTGATGTACCCAGGTATTCTATTATCCGAACAGAGTGTCATCCAATAAAGTTTCTTTACCTTAAAAAATTGTGAAGTTCAACAGTGAAAAGGATATAGAGTACATAAATACTTAAACAAGCTGTACATTTTCTTACAATTCATTAAAATTGATGGAGTTCAATATAAGAAGTAACTGTTCTATTAAGTGGATTCCACCACAATGACAAGCAATAGGTTTGAAGCTACAGTAGATGTAGTAGAACCTCCCTTATTTATTATTTGAACATTGTACCCATATATTTAATTATCCAAACAAAGTTTCATCTAATAATAACTTTTTATTTTTTTAAATTATAAAATTTCACGGTGAAGAAGATATGTTATACATAAATATTTAAAGAAGATATGTTATACATAAATATTTGAACAAATTAATTAACCTTCGTAATATCTATTTAAATAAACGAAATCTAGCATATGGAAACGTGATTATTCGGTTGCTTGAAACCCCTATTAATTCATTCACGAGAGACTGTACAGTAAATGGCTTTTTTTTCAACTCGTTCGGCACTTTCCTTCAAGGCGAACCCACTCGACCTTTAGACCAGAAAGTTTCAGTCTATGAGAAATCCCGCGTTTTGTATGCCACTGAACGTGTTAAGAAACGTTAAACTAAAACACATGCACCTTCGCTTGACATGACACGTCACATTAATCACTCTCAAATAAAAGTTAGCCGCTCAAGTGAAATGTACAGTGGTTGAAAAAAGTACACTTACATACCATTGTGTTTACGTTGGCGATTGAATGAACAAAATTTTTATTAGAGGGAGTTTTCCTAGTACGGGACATTTAACGTTTTTCTTAACTTTTTGAGGCATACGATTTTAAAGGGGATAAAAACTCAATTGCACAGAATTGTTTTTAACATAAAAAGATGGAGAACATTCATTCCAATTATTAAAATATTAAACTGTTTGACTGGGTAAATTTTCGAGGTGAGTTAAAATGTATCCCACCATGCATAATAAACTAAGCGAAAGGTGGGACCAGTTTTAACCCACCTAACCCTAATGTGCTAAGGGCGTTTATCGATAAAACGTTCTAAAATGTCGCCCATCTTCGTGAATTTTTTTTTTTTTTAATAAAGTATTCATGATATTGAATGAAAATTTTTTTGTTTCCACTGTTTAAAATGGATAGGTCGTTCGTGATCCACTGATTCTGTAGAGATAAGAAATAGCTATAGTTCGTCACTATAGCTATACAATAGTAGAGGGATGTAAAAAAATGTGCACCAAAAACTGTGTTTTAAAGTATTGATTGGAACAACATTATAGTGTGATGGCTAAAGTCTGATGTCCCTTGAGAAGGGACCTACGACCGTAGGGGCTTTAAAAATTAAATTTTTAAGAATATACGAATTAGCGAATTGTGCGAAAGTCGAGGGGCACCTGTATTTTTAAATATATAAAATAATTCATACAATGAAAAAAATTGTTTTCTTATTAGTTTTTATTCATGCAATCTACCACAATTCCCATATAGGACCTTTTAAAAAGTATAAAATATTCCAACGACAAAACATGATTTGAATACAGTTATATTGTTACACAACTTTTCGTATATATGTATACATAACTTTTCCCGGCAAAAAGAAAATAATTTGGCAGTCAATGGGTTAATAGGTTCCCCGATCCATGAAACGTTCAAGCGTTGTACAACTCCTCGTTGCCCCTAAATAACACGCATAGCACAGCAATCCTGAACACAAATCGCTTCATTGTTCCCAATAACAGAGGGCTCGATTATTCGACGAACTTGCCTCGAAGCAGTTTGTTTCGTAACCGAAGTATATAAAGAGCGAAAAAGGTCAGGACGATTGATCGTGGCTGCGCGTCGGTTTGAGAAATCGCCACCACAATTGAGAATATCGTTTTTATTAGCCGGGGTCTCGTTGACCGCGAGTGCGGGATCTCCTTGACCGTGGGAAGTGAGAGGGACGCGAAAAGGGAAGGAAAGAACAGTGTTTCGCGATGCTCGAACAACCGATGCAGTTTTAATGGGGCACCCGGATAGTAGCCGCTGCCGATCCCTTGAAACATTAACTCAGTCGCAGGCTTATCGGAATCGGAACTTTACAGGTGCGACGTAATCGCAGCATAAAGCAAAGCAAGGTTGAATAGAGTAACTAGACGTCGCATTGTTGGGTGTGTAAGGACGAGCCACGGAAACGCTTAGAACCGACCATACACGACTCTTTTCTTTTTTTTCCTCGTGTCACGTACACTAACGTTTAAAAGTTTGGAATCATTCAGAAATTTTAACACTTTACCGACCGAGAGCCTATAACGGTTTCCTCGAAAGAGAAAAAGAACGAGTGTCGAATAGAAAACTGAGATGTATAAAAGAACTGACGATTAACCCTTTGCACTCGGCTGTCCTCTCTCATGGGACATCGTAATCCTAGTATATGAGATAATAATAATATGATGTATAAAAAAGTCACGTACGTACCTTCGAGAGACGATCAATTGGAAAAGACCTACCGAAGTGTACAGATTGTTCGTAAAAAGAAAGTTGAGTTTAGTTTTGAAAATAGTTATTGCCCATATCATTGAATATGTCGGAAAGAGAAGAAGATAGTGACACGTCAAGTGAAATATTTTTATCTTCCAAACGTCGCAGAGTAGTACGGTTGTCATCATCAGAAGATGATAATTCATTAGACGGACCGACGCCAGCCAAACGAAAATTCTAGTGCCGGTCCTCAGGGACCGGCGCCGGGCTCAACGTGTTAAAGGAAATAATTCGCAATATTTTTGTAGGCACTGATCTTTACTCTCTGACTCTGAATATAGGACTGCAGTTAGTTTCGTTTAGTTATAGACAACTCGTTTGAAGGAGCGTTACTTGTGAATCTCCAATAAGAGTCCTTTCTGTTTACGCGTTACGTCGTATAGACCCGATTGGGTCTCGTTCAAGTGCTCACCACCGAAACCAAACACACATATCAGATTCAGATAAATGAAACTATAACTTGAGAAGTGTATTCGAGTTCGGAACTAAAGTTCCAGTTGGAGAACTGCAGAAAAATATGTAAATCTGATGAGGTCACTGAATTCGTATTGTCCTTTTTTTTTAATTTTTTTATATCTTTCTTTTTCTTAGTGTCCTTTTTTGAACTGCTGTAACTTGTAAAAAGAGATTGCACAATCATTTTTCTAGGGTCATTTTAAAGGAAAAGTCTTTTTCTCTCACATTCCTAAGTTGAATTTTCTTAAAAATCCTTTTTTCTTTACCAAGAACTGTTTGAAAAGCAGTGGTAGTTTTTTTAAAAAATTGAAAAATTCAAACTATTCGAATTTGATAAGAAAATTTTTTCTTGAAATCGAAACTACGGTGCATTTAAAGATCGAAACTTTCTGTTTTCTTTAACTTTCTTAAAAGTTGAAATATAATGTTATTTCACACTTCCAGTTTGGTGGAGCAAGCGTATAGACGTGTGAGAAACGAAAGAAAAGAGTGGCTGAAAATACGGTGACGGAAGGGAGAAGAGAAAGGAGAAAGGTAGTGAGAAAAGAAGTAAGAAGAATAGGAAGAGGGGAGAGAAAAAGCGGTGATAGATAGAAGAAGGACTGGTGAAAAAACCGGCAAGAAAGAAGCGAGAGAGGTTAAGTAGGTTAGAAAAAAAATGGCGGCCAAGACGATAGCGACAAGGAACAGAACGAAACCTAGAGAGAAACAGGCACGATGGAAAAGTTCATGAAGGAAAAGGGACCAGAAAAGGGACGGAGAGAAAAAGAGAGGGAGAGATTAGAAATGGGCGGGGAATTCGAAATTGTTATGGAAAGGATGTTAAGAAGGTACACGGAGGAGTTAGAAAAGTTAAGGGAAGAAATGAAGGAAGAAAGAAGAGAATGGAAGGAAGAGAGGGAGAAGGAAAGAGCAGAATGGGAAAGTGAGAAACGGATGTTGGTAAAGAGAATAAATATGTTAGAATGGAAGGAAGAGAAAAGAGAGGGGGAGAAGAGGAAACTGAATATAGTGATTAAGGGTGCGGTTTGGAAAGAGGAAGAAACGGAAAAGGAAGTGAAGGAGTTCCTCAGCAAGAACGTAAAAACAGAAGTAGAAATAAAGGAGGCAAAGAAAATAAAAGGCAGCGGAGAAAGAGAGATGGTAATAGCAAAATTGGGGAACTGGAAGGATAAGAGAGAGGTGATGAGAAGCAAGAAGGAACACAAATCTGGAGTGTATATTGAGGATGACCTTACATGGAGAGAAAGAGAAATACAAAGAAGACTGAGAGAAATAGCAAGACAAATGATAGGGGACGGGAAAAGAATGATAGTAAAATACAAAAGGATATGCATAGAACAGAAGTGGTATGAGTGGAATGAAGGAGAGGAAAGTTTGAAGGAAATGAGAGCAGAGCGATCTGAATGAGGAAGGCACGGCTTGGGTGGCGAAGAAGAAAAGGGTATAACGTTGTGTTTTTGGAACATAGCGGGAGTAGTGAACAAGAGCAACGATGTGTGGAGATATTTGAAAAGTTTTGATGTGGTGGGGCTGGTGGAAACCTGGTTGGAGCAGAAGGCTGAAGAGAAAAACTAAAGAGCAAGATAGCGAAGAAGTTCAATTGGTGGTATGTGCCTGCTCTAAGAGAAAGCAAAATGGGCAGGGCAAGGAGGGGAATTATGATTGCTGTGAAAAAGGAGTTAAAGGTGGTAGAATTCAGGAAATGGAGCAGCCATGTGGCAGAGATAAGGATAAAACATAAGAGAAAAATCTGAAGAGTAATAACAGTTTATAGCCAAAACACAAAGGAAACAATGCAAATTTTCGAGGAAGGGATTGAGGAAAGAGAAGAAGGATGCCTGATAGTTGGAGGAGATTTTAATGCAAGGGTCGGGGAGGAGGGAGGCCCATTCAAGAAATGATGACAGGAGAGAGGGAAGGAAGAAGATCTAAGGACAAAAAGATAAATAGGGAGGGAAGGACACTAATGGAGGGACTGAGGGGCAGAGGCTGGTTTATAATTAATGGATGCTATGGACGAGAAGGAGAGTGGACATGCATAGGAGATAAAGGGGCATCGGTAATTGATTTTGGAATTGCAAATGCAGAATCATTCGAAGAAATAACAGAGGTGAAAGAAGGAGAGAGGACGGAATCGGACCACTTTCCACTGGAAGTGGTGTTAGGGGAAAAAGGCGCAAAAGACAGAGAAGAAGACAGAAGCGAAGGGAAGAGCAGGACGGTAAGGAAAATGGATTGGTCAAAGGAAGGGATAGAGAACTATCATAACGGTTGTAAAGGTTGGGCCGTAGAAGAGAAGAATGTAGAAGATATGTGGAAAGTATTAAAACAGAAAATCAAGGAGACGACAAAGGAAGAGGTATAGGAGATAAAAGTGTGGAGAATGGGAGATAGGGCTTGGCATAGTAAGGAATGGAGGGAGAAGAAAAGAGAATTAAGAAAGGAAGTAAGATCGCTAAGAAAAGGCAAGATTAGCAGAGAGGAGTTCTTAGATAAGAGAAGGAAGTATAAGGAGTGGTGTACAAAAGAAAGGGAGAAGCACGAGAGGGACAAAGAAAAAAAGATAAGGATGATTAAAACAGAAAGTGAAGCCTGGAAATATATAAACAAATACGGAGGAAGGAAGCAAAGAAAAGGAATTGAAAGAAGTATTACACTGAAAGATTGGAAGGAGCATTTCATGGAGTTATTGGAAGGACACAGTGATCAGCAGGAATTGCAGATACGTTTGGGACATAAGGAGGAGGATGAAGAAACTGAAAGTGGGGAATCAACAAAAGAAGAAGTAATAAAACAGCTGTTAAAACTAAAGAGGGAGAAAGCACCACGAAGCGACGGAATTCAGAATGAAGTGTGGTGGCTCATGCCAATGGAAATAGAAGAAGTGTTCCATGATCTAATAAACTAAATATGGAGGGGGGGTGGAATACCAAGTGAGTGGAGGAAAGGGATAATATGCCCCATATTCAAAGGAGGAGAGAAAGACAGGGCTAAGAACTATAGAGGGATATCACTACTGGCCACGGCATATAAAATATACGCAGGCATCCTTAATGAAAGAGTGAAAAAAGAAATAGAAGGTAAATTAGCAGAGGGACAATTTGGGTTCAGGGAGGGAAGAGGAGCTATAGATGCCATTTACATTCTGAACTACATGGTGAATAATCAACTAAGCAAACAGAAAGGAAAGCTGTTTGCATGCTTTGTAGACTTAAAAGCGGCGTTCGATAAAGTGGAAAGGAGAGTGTTGATGGAAAGACTTAGGGAACTGGATGTTGAGAGGAACTTAAGAAAGAGAATAGCAGAAATATATAAGGAAACATGTAACATGGTGAAGATCGAAGAGGAGAAAACAGAAGAGTTCTGGACAACAAGAGGAATGAGGCAAGGGTGTCCATTAAGCCCAACGCTGTTCAACGCATTCTTGTCAGATTTAGAAGAGGTTATGAGGACGGTGCAGGAGGGAGGGGTTGTGATAGGGAGGGAGAAGGTATGGACGATAGCATATGCGGATGATATTGTGCTGGTAGCGACATCAGAAGCAGGGATGAAGGGAATGCTGAGAAGATTTAGGAAGTATGTGGGGAAGAAAGGGCTGTTAGTAAATACAGAAAAATCGAAGTTAGTGGTTTTCGAAAAAGTAGGGGAAGAGGAAGGAGAGTAAGGGAATGGAAGTGGGGAGGGGAGGAGCTGAAGGAAGTAAAGGAGATGAAATACCTAGGCTACATAATGGAAAAGAATGGAAAAGCGGAGAAACACATACAGGAAAGGATAAGAAAAGCGGCAGTTGCAATGAAAAAAACATGGCACATTGGGGAAAGGTTATTTAAGGATTCGTTCGAAAGAAGGCTAAAGATGTTTGGAGCGCTAGTAGAAAGTGTAGCGTTGTATGGAGCAGAAATTTGGGGTTGGAACGACGAAGGGAGGCTAGACATCATCAAGAGAAGATACATGAAGTGGATCCTAGGACTGGACAAAGTCACTCCAAACTATATTTTGAGAGAGGAGACACAAGAAGAGGAGATAAGAACAAAAGCAGTGAAAAGAGCATTCAGGTATGAGGAAGGAGGCAGAATATCAGATAAGAAGCTGGTGAGGGAATGTATAAGGGAGATGGAAAGGTTGAGGGGGGAAAGAAGTTTAAGTCGATGGGAAGAAAGAAGAAAAGGACTGAGGAAAAGAATGGGAATGGATGAGGACTGGCTAGAAAGGATTAGAGGCGAAGAAGATGGAGAAGTAGAGAGAATAGTATGCAGGGCAAGGAATAGAATAGATGAGGTGGAAGGGGAAAGTAGGAGAAGAAAAGTGGAAGAGTCGAGATATAATGCACAGTACAAGGAGACAGCAAAGCAAGAAAGACCGGAATATTTAAGGAAAAGAATGAGAAAGGGAGAGAGAAGCCTCATAGCAAGGTTTAGATGCGGGAATGAAGTGAGGGCAAGGCAATATTGGAGAGAGGAGGAAGAGAAAAGATGCAGAATATGTAAAGAGGAAGAAGAAACTATATGGCATGTAATAGAGAGATTTGAGGCCACGAAAGGGGACAGGGGAGTAGAGGAAGTTCTTAGTGGGACGGGAAGAGGGCTAGAGAAGCTGAAACAAATACAGCAGGAAAGAAAGAGAAAAATTGAAGAAGCACTAGAAGAACAAAGAAAGGGGGAGGTGCTGGAAGGAGTTAAGAGACTGGAGGAAGAAGGATCAGGGGGGAGGGAAAAATAGAAGAAGTACAAAAGCCAAAGAAATGGGCAATAATAGAATTAAGTAGAAAATAAGTTACTGTAGGTTAACAAACCAAAAATTAAAATAAATTAAAATTAGAAGGTTAAACGATAAGTTGTAAACTATATGATAGGGAAAAAGATATTATAATTGAATAAGGGATAAAAATTAGTAATTAGTGGTAAAAGTAGAAGTAAGAAGGGATTATGTAAAAAGACAAATTGTAAACCGGAAGCCATCCTAAGCCGTTTAGGCAAGGATTATAATAAATAAATAATAAATAATAAATAAATAATAATGTTATTTCGTCATTGTGTTCTACTTTATGTGAGGTATGTATTGAACTCTGTTAGAGACTGTCCAATAATTTGTATAAAAACCCATCTCATAAATTACGAACGAAGAATGTTTATTAGAATTTGTTTATCCTGGACGGTTACAAAAATAATTCTCGCGAGACGGAAACAAAGTGCTGTAATCACTCGGCTATCGAATTTGTTTCTGCAGCCGAACCTTTCCGAGAACGCTTCGAATAAATATAATCAGTTTATTTGATACGATTGTTTGCTCGGTTGCTCGTGTACCGTCTACGCTTTGGTAACTAAACGAAACGTGTTGGTAGGTGGTATAGCCGTTTGCAAACCTTTGTGAGATAGGGCGACGGGAAATTGATTCGAGGGAGCGAGTTGACACTGTTAATTCTCGCCTCCTCGTATTATGCTTGTGTGCCTCCCGTGAAATCGGTTGAACGTCCTTCTTGCTGCCCTCTGAAACACACTGGGCAAACCAGTGCATTGCATTTGGCGTTTTTTTTTATAAAACACTTAACCCTGTTACGTTTTTCAAATTGTGTTACGATCAGTCGTCCTTTAATTTCGTTAGAAAAAACTGCCAATTTGAAGAAAAATGCTCTTCGATATAAAACTGAAATTATATGTAGCAGACTACTTGTAATGGTTTATTTATCTATGGTGTATGGGGGGGAGAGGAGTGGAGAGGAGAGAGGAGAGGAGTGGAGAGGAGAGAGGAGAGGAGAGGAGAGGAATGGAGAGGAGAGGAGTGGAGAGAGGAGAAAAAAGGAGTGGAATGGAAAGGAGAGAGGAGAGCAGAGGAATGGAGAGGAGAGGAGAGGAGAAAAGAGGAGTGGAATTGAATGGAAAAGAGAGAGGAGAAGAGAAGAGAGGAGTGGAATGGAAAAGAGAGAGGAGGGGAAATGAGAAAAGTGGAGAGGAGAGAAGAGGAGAGGAGTGGAGAGAGGAGAAAAAAGGAGTGGAATGGAAAGGAGAGAGGAGAGCAGAGGAATGGAGAGGAGAGGAGAGGAGTGGAATAGAATGGAAAAGAGAGAGGAGAGAAGAGGAATGGAGAGGAGAGGAGAGGAGAGGAGAGGAGAGGAGAGGAGAGGAGTGGAATGGAAAGGAGAGAGGAGAGGAAATGAGAAAAGTGGAGAGGAATGGAGAGGAGAGGAGTGGAGAGAGGAGAAAAAAGGAGTGGAATGGAAAGGAGAGAGGAGAGCAGAGGAATGGAGAGGAGAAGAGAGGAGTGGAATTGAATGGAAAAGAGAGAGGAGAGGAGAGGAATGAAGAGGAGAGGAGAGGAGAGGAATGGAAAGGAGAGAGGAGAGGAATGGAATGCAGAGCAGAGAAGAGTTTCCAAAATTTACTATGATTTTCTGCAGAAGGTAAAAATAAAGATTTGTTTTCTGTGTATTCGATATTTTTTTTTAGTATGTATAGCGAAAGAAATTTAAGAGGCTTTGATACCACTTCAGCAATTATTTTTTAAGGTGCTGGTTACGTATCGCTCGTTGTGTTAGAAGACTGTGAAAGGGTTAAAGCTTGCGATACGATATTTACGTGGGAGCATGATATTCTGTAATAAAGATATAATTATTGCGTTCAATGCGGTCCGAGTATACCGAGAGAGTTATTTACGACACACCCAACGCAGCAGTCGGTTTTTATAAGAGATAGATTTTTACGGGGGCGTGGACGGTTTCTAAGAACTAATGGAACGTATTTATTCATTCGTACACTGTTTCACACAATTTATATTTAGTGTTCGTTAAAAAAAGAGCGCCCTATTTTTTTAAACGTCCATCAGGTTCACTTTACCTGAAACGCTATACATTGAACATTATTCTTCCTTCATAGTGCTGGTTTATTACTACGTTATTATTATTATTATATTTATTATTACATATTACTATGTTTTGTTTTAGATTATAAAATTTGTTGTGATTAAACGGCTAATGAGAAAATTATTGGAACTACAAGTTTTCGAATAAAACATTTGTTTTGTATTAATTTGATTAACATGATTAACCCTTTGCCCTCGAAAGATGACTATTACTCATTCGCTATTATCAACCTCAAAGATTTTCTAGCTAAAAATATTGACTAAGATTCACTTATATTAAATTTTATCCAGCTTAGTTGCATAATGTACTAAAATTTACGTGTACAACTGTTTAACTCTTTGTATCTGAAAATTTGCATAACTATCGTTCGGTGAACGACAGGCGCTTCTCGAGTGCAAATGGTTAATATTATTATGAGCATGTTTATGAGTGCTAATGTAGAATTATAGCCTCGCGTTTGTATTAAATATAGCACGGTTCCGTGAGCCCCTAGGTCATATCATTCGCTATGAATGAAAATCCCATAAAATTATTAAATGCTTGCCGAAACGAAAGCAAAGAAGAAAGCGTTAATCTGAAAAAAGGTGGGAAAAAAGAAAGGGAAAAGGGAAAAGTAAAGCAAATAAAGGAAGGTGTTCACTAATCCTATAGAATTATCAGTATTTTTCTTCTACTCGTTCAAACCAAATTCTTGTCGAAACGAAAGCAAAGAATCGTTTAACCCTCAAAAAAAGGAAAACTAAAGCAGAATAAAAGGAAAATATTTACAAATTCCATAAAATAATTAGTGCTCCTCGTTCACTCGCTTAAACCAAAAACAAAGAAACGTTAACCCCTTCAAAAAAAAAAGGAAAAAAAGTAAAAGGTGAGAAGAAAAAGTAAAGTAAAAAAGGAAAATGTTTACAAAAATCAAAAAATCATCAGTACTCTTCTTTCATTCGTTCAAACCAAATTCTTGCCGAAACGAAAGCAAAGAAGCATTTAACCTCCCAAAAAAAGGAAAATATTCACAAATCTCATAAAATTATCAGTACTCCTCGTCCACTCGTTCAAACTGAAAACAAAGAAGCGTTTAACTCTCCAGAAAAAGGAAAAGTAAAGCGAAAGAAAAGGAAAGTATCCACAAATCTCATAAAATTATCAGTGCTCCTCGTCCACCCGTTTAAACCAAAAACAAAGAAACGTTAACCCCTTCAAAAAAAGGGGAAAAAGCGACAAATGAGAAGAAAAAATAAAGCGGGAAAAAAAGGGAAGGTATTCATGGTTTGACGTAAAATGGCTAGATTCACGTCAACTGCAGGAAGCCTGGAAGGAAGGAGAGCACCCGATACACTGTTATTCTTCTTAGGGTATTTTTACGCTTTCACGTCCAGGAAAATGTGTACTTACCGAGCAGGGATCGATCAGGTTTACTTCCTTCTTTTCCATTAATCGACCCCCCTCTCTCTCCCCCTCCGCCTCCGTGAAAATCGACGAGAAAAGCGTCGGTCGTTTAACGATGCTACGCACGCCAGATAGACGGATTCGGTTTCATTAAATTGCACAACACGCCTATCGATAAACACGCTGTTTATGATAATGAGAATCGGTGCAGAATCCATTAGTAATGACCGGTCGCAAAGCGATCTACTATACCGATCTCTGTTGTCCGTGCGCTCAATTTTGATTTTTGCTTGTTGAAAATTGAATACAGAAATACTACGAAGTAAAAATTAACCATAAACCAGCTTTCTCTTAACGTACTTTCTCAAGGGCTTCTTCCAAGAAGTTAAGCCACATCTGGCATTTTAGAAAGTTCGAAAACATCGAGAAACAGAACAAAAGGGGGTTGTAAAAATTTCAGCCACTGCGTTCTGCTAGTCTTGTGACAAAATTCGTTAGGTGCGATCAAAATTGTCCTTCCTCGTGCTATATAAAAGCATTAATAAATTATCAAAGTATTATTTTACAAATAACAGTTCATTTCATTTAACAATATAAAACCTCATCCCCAATATTGCTAACCATATTGTTGTGCACCATATTGTTGGTGTGCCTGAAATACACACTTCGAGTACAACGTTAAATTTTAGCATCCTTCCTGTGAGGAATACTTCGAGTGCAAAAGGTTATTATTCACAATGCGAACTAATTTTCGACGAAGAACATACAATGGCAGAAATATTGTTTGCTCGTTTGTGAGCTCACGTTAACACTAGATTGCCTGAGTGAGTCAATTTGACTCATGATTTTATCAAGTTGAAGTATCATGCGAAAGGAATAGAAGTAAGAATATTTGTGCTAAATGCAATAAAAAAATGTATTTTAAAATGTATTTTAAAAACAGCATATATATGTAAAAATTGTTTTCAATAAACTTTATTTAAAATATTTCTTCTTTTCAAACTTCAATTTTCATGTTTCAGTCAAATTGACTCGTTTCAGGCAAAATAGGTACATATATACACAACATCCGGCAATCTAGTGCTAACCACGATTAGATCTGCTAACCGTACGGATTTTCTTGGACTCGTGCTAGTTTCTTTGGAGATCCAGGAGGATATTTTACAGTATTCTAACTTTTTAATATTGTCGATGTATTGGTCTTAAATACAAATATCTTAACTGTCATTGGAACAACTGACACATACAAGAAGATCGAAACATAAATGATTGTTAATTCTATCAAAGATTCGCAGTACTTTATTACTTGTCTAAAGTAATTTGAAAGATTTTCTACTTCGATTTTGTTCTCAAGTTTATCTTTGTTTTCAGATGTTCAAAGATTTATGTAACAAAAAGTAAATTGTTTTTGCACAATCAAAATAACAGGTTTAAACATTTTTATTAGCTATTGTTATCTTAACACTTAGCCAACCAGATGGGAAGATCTCCCATTTTCTCCGCAATAAGGGTGCTGCGATTGATTCTATTTACTTTTGTTATCAGTTAGTTTTGAACTAGTGCTGTTCACATTTCATCAAATGCATTTTCTGTTTTTCCATAGTACAATTTTTAATAAATTCTTAATACGCGATGGACAGTGTTTAGTTAGGTGTGGCACCGTGCGGTTAGCTAAATGTTAATAAGCTCCCGGTCGATGAAGCGTTAAATAGAAATACAGGTAAGTCTCGATTAGTGCGGATAATGTATTCCAGGAACCGATCGCATTATTTGAATTCGCTTTTAATTATACATTTTCGTGCGTTTATTAAATTACGAAAACAGAATCATGTTTATTTTGTTTTTTAAACTATTTTTGCACTATGGACTATATTCTTCCTATCACTATTACATTAATCGAATTTTCGTTCGCATTAATCGAGACCTAGTGCCATTTTAGAATCTGCACTAAATCGACTATCGAGACCTATCTGTAACATTATTGGGCCGCGACGTTCTATCAGAATAAGAATTACATATGTGTTATAACCCTTTACACTCGAAAGGAGGTTTTAAATCTTCAAAAATTTCCAAACAAACACTATTGAAATTAAACAGTGCTGGAATTTACTTGTATTAAAATTTAATTGAGATAAATAATACTGAAACTTTTAAATATGACTAACAAATCTGTCTCAGATCGCTCCATTTTCTCAGCTGACGTGAGATAGTTTTTGGAACGATGTGAAACCTATGACGTACTTTCCCGCGTGACAATGCGTGTAACGCCGTGAACAGTGTGACGTGCTTGTAATTTGTTTTCAACCAAACTCAATGCAGATGAGCAACTTTTTGTCGCATGATTATTTTCCTTTTTATCGTTGTATCGACATCATGGTCATTAGCGACATACGGTTATGTTAAATTTGTGAAATAAATTTGTGTTTTTCAGAAAGATGATCGTGTTTCTTGTGAAATTCTCTGACGTAAGGGACGTTTTACGTCTACGTTTCAATTAGAAAAACGAGAAAAGACAACAACGATCATGCGTTTAAAAATCACTCGTTTGTCGCTCAGTCTAATAAAGAATACAGGAGACTCGCTTTTTGAATCTCACGTAAAAAATCACGTCTGCGTTCGAGTTCACGCGACTTGATATTAACGTGTCTCCATCTTTCTCCATCCTTACGTCACGTGGTCGGTTACGCGCAGGCGTAGCAGAGTGCGCGCGCACTCTCCTATCGCGTGCGTTCTTTCGCGGTTTGTTTGCAGAAATCCAACTGACATCATTAGCCCGAAGAAATTAATTAATGAGCCGGAGCCGAGACTGGTGAATACATACGCGCGAGTGAACGAGTGTTGCATAATCGCCCCGGCCAGCCGTTTCTGTGACACTGTTTCGTTCGAAACTATCCCGTTACTTTTCAGTGCTCGTGCACCGGCAATCGGAAACCGATTTCAGTGCCTTGTGTTGCGTTGAATCGCGCGAGCGTGTGCGTTCGTGTGCGACACACGCCTGCGGGCGCTGATAATACATCGATGAACGAAACTTTGATTCGCAAGTGTAGTTAACGAAAGACAGAGGAGGTTATATTTAGCGCTCAGCGATATCGTCGCCGATCGTAGACGGTACAGTAGTAGACAAAAGTTTAACAACCCTTTGCAGTCGAAAGGCGACTACTGATAATTAAGCGATATAGCAACTTCGCAAATTTCCGTGTACAAATAATCGTGTTCGAAAATCTCGGTGGCCTTCGTTTGAATGAAATAAATTCTAAATATTCAATTTCAGTGTATTGCACTTGGAAGTTTTGAGGGTAAAGAGTCGCCTTACGAATGCAAAGGGTTAAGAATGGTGATTCGGTGACAGAGTATGTCGATTAATCTATGGAAATAACATAAATAATGTTGAAATATAAATACATAAAGTACAGTAGACCCTCCTTTATTTCAGCACCCATTTATCCGAATATTTTACCCAGACATTCTATTTTCCGAACAGAGTGCCACCTAACAGTAATTCTGTATTTCAAAAAATTATGAAATTTAACAATGAAAAAGATATAGAATATACAAATATTTAAACAAATTATTAACCCTCTTAATATCCATTTAAATAAACGAATTTTGAGGGAAAGAAGAGCAATTATTCTATTATAAAAAAATTTGTATATCTGAACACTTTTGTCTGCATATTATTTCATATATGAAAGGCTCTACTGTATTTACAGATCTCTGGTGTGCTCTTTCTGGTCACATGAATATATTCCTGCATAATTAATTAGCGAACGGGAGTAGCCTTCGTTTGGCAGATTTAACTAGTATAGAATAAAATCTTGAGCTATACTTATTTGAATTATTAAGTGCTTATGTATATGATATAAGTACTAACTTATATACTGTTGACCACGTGTGTTGGCTTCGTGCGAACTTCAAGCAGCTGTGTTTGTTGTAAGAGCAACCAATCACTCGTATCGATATTCCGGATATTGATAAACACGCGGTTACCGGAAGCGTGATGTACATGTGCATACATTAAACTGTGTACATTGATTCTTTCAGTTTTTTTCTGATCCCTATCATTTTTTCTTGGAACGTTACAATATAAATATCATAGATCTGTTGATCTCTCGTTGGATAAGAAATAAAATTTGTATCGCTTCTGAGAAACTTCCGCTATTGGGTTGTGAATGGCACCTGTATAATTTAATAAATGTATGCTAAAATTTAAATACTCTGCGCTTCAATCTCCCTTTAAAATTGGCACAAATTTTCCGGACAACCCAATATATACAGTGGCTCCAAAAAGTATTCGTACACTATATTATAAGGAAATTCATTTACTTCTGAAATTCTGATTTTAATGAAACTTTATGTGTGTACAGAGCATAGTGTATCCTACGTGGAGCAATTTTTTTGGCGGTAAAATATCTTTTAAGGGAGCTGATAACGAATTTTAAAGTTTCAGTGATTTTTCACGCTTTGAATATAAGCTTTTCTGTATTCCCTTTTTATAACAGGGCGATAGGGTATTAAAAATTAAACATTTTCTATTTGAAAGGTTTTGCTTCATGAAGTACCATTACAAAGTTATCTTTAAAAAATGAGAGAAAACTCAGAAACTTCAACGCTTGTTTCACCCCTTTAACCCTTTATCTGACAAGCATTGAAATTTCAAATAAACAAATTTAGGAGTTATTCAAGTTAAGTATATATGCCCTTTCTAAGAGAGTGAAGAGCTGAAAAAACTTTATTAGCATAATTTATGCAATGGGCATAAATAATTAGGGCGTGTTGCTCTTTCACGTTCAAGCTGCTAGAAACACATGTTGCTTAAGTTCAACATTACCAGATGAAGGGTTAAAATGGCATTTAGATGAAAAGAAGAGATTAATCCATACGTATACTATTACGATCTACATACCCACAAAGTTTTATCAAATACTTCTATCAGACTCAGAATTGCGAGGTTAAACGAATTTATTTGTGACATAGTGTACGAATTCTTTTTGGAGCCACTGTATTTACATTTAGAAGACGGTTTGAACATGTATCTTTGTTATTCTATATGTTTGTTAGAAATTCAGCGAGGTTTGTATAAGTATTCAAGACGAGTTAATGTTATAAGAATCGACGCGAAACTGATGAATTTTAATAAAGCGGATAACAAATATCGAGTGCAATTAAAGAGTTTGGTGCAAACACCGGTCATTTCCATTTTTGGCCGTGTTTAGATTAGAACGTGTTCTGCTGATAACAACCCGGCTTTATCATTTCCTGCAATATAAATGTAAGATAAAAACGCGTAACATAATGTGTGTATAAGGTGTATGATTAAACTGACGAAAATTAAATTTTCGATTTTTGGGAATGTCTTGTTCGCTAAAAACTTGAATTTTTTGCGAAGATCGATCGATTTTTGCACGAAATTTGTCAATTCTATGTTCAATCACTGATAATTCTAAATTTGAAGAGACGTTAAGCGAATAAATAGTACCTTTTTTAAATCATTATACTTCTCCTATTTACATTACTCGTGGCCATATAACCGGACACACTCGCGATCATATAACAAGACAATAGTATTTCAAGTAATTCGTGTTCCCTTCCAACGTTTTAACCCTTTGCTTTCGTATATCTCAGCGTGTGCGACATCACAAGTTTTACCATGGAATTTTCTTTTTTTTTAAATTATACTCATGAAATGTTGCAGCTAAGTATGCTAATAACGTATTGGAAAAGTTTTGTTTTGATTGAATAAAAAAATAAATTCCGAGTTGGCGGTAATTGATGGTCATATTAAATTCGAGTGCAAAGGATTAACGCTATTCTTACCGACACTTCACGTATACCTATTTCTACCGCGACATTCCCACGTAAAAGAGACTACAAATTTTTCTCAAAAAATAAACAATGAAAAAAGAAGTGAATATTGAAAGATGTATTATACGTATATTTGAGAAAAAATCTAAAAGTTAATGCCGTTGTATTTCACACATTTCTGGCTATTGCAATTTTATTTTTGTTTTGAAACATTTTGTGTCTCTCATTTTAGATGTCAAGGGAATATTCTTTTACAGCATTTGAATACAAGTATAATAGAGTGGTTAACACTATTCCTACCGACACTTCACGTATATCTATTTCTACCGCGACATTCCCACGTAAAAGAGGCTACAAATTTTTCTCAAAAAATAA
Source organism: Tetrapedia diversipes (assembly GCA_033822845.1). Taxonomy (NCBI): domain Eukaryota; kingdom Metazoa; phylum Arthropoda; class Insecta; order Hymenoptera; family Apidae; genus Tetrapedia; species Tetrapedia diversipes. Next base: position 115,488 of record JAOPTO010001455.1, on the reverse strand, counting down.
ACAATGAAAAAAGAAGTGAATATTGAAAGATGTATTATATGTAATTTTGAGAAAAAGTCTAAAGTTTAAAGGCGATTCAATTGGCGGTTGTATCTGTGAAATTCTAATCGAAATTTCAAAAACGGTCATTTGACCGGTTGTGGTAGGAATGGTGTTAAACAGAAAAATTTGTTCGGGCTACACAACTTCTGATTAACCTCTTTTACCTTCCCTTTTTATACTTTCCACACTTTGTTACTAATTGCAGTAGAACCTACTGTTTATAAATTAATAGGAAGACAAGAATATTTGGATAAAAGAATTTTCATATAATAGAATAATCACTTTTTCTTACACTAAACTTTATCCATTTAAATCCATTTGAATATTTATGTACCCTATATGCTTTTTACTGTTAAATTTCGTAATTTTTTGAAATAAAGAACTATCATTGGATGACATTCTGTTCGAATAATATAATATCTTAAATATCTAGAATATTATTCGAATAATGAATGTTCGGATGAAAGAGGTCTACCGTATTGCAAGATTTCCTTTTGCCATGAATTTCGCTTGCATTTCGAACAGTAATCTAAAAATAACAGCGACAAAGAAAATAAAATGATTTAATAAAGTTGTCAACTTTATCTTTCTTTACAATTAAGATCACGTAACAAATGGAATGCCAATTAATTCAATTACGTTATATTGAGTTTTTCGGAAAGTAATTTTGTAATATTTAAAAACTAATTAATATTTCGTAAAATTTAAAAGCCATTCAATTACGTTGTATATATGAAATTCTAATCGAAATTTCAAAAACGATCATTTGACCGATTGTGGTAGGAATAGTGTTAATCCTGAAATGATATACATATTTATCGTAGCCGTCCACGCTCTCTAGATCAACATTTCAACGAACATTGAAGTTTATCGGCTGTTCCTATTTTGACATTTACATTTTGTTATGGATTAATGTGTGGTGCTAGCGAAGAAACAAAACTTGTTTACTTGAACGAGTTGAAAGATTTGCTATTAATCTTTATACGTGTTGAAAAATGCGCTATTCGCACGTAACGCGTCGAGGTCAGTGTTTCTGTCGTTGGAAATACTGCTTAATTAACGCGGAATATTGTTTATAATTTTGCAGTTTACAGACACACGTGTATTTTTTTTTATATTTAATTTATAAATAACGTCGTACGTCGATAGCGTGAACGAAGGTGTACACACATATATATGTAAATGAAGGTGCGAGATTTTATGCTCGAGTTATTCGAATACATTTTATACTCGAGTTATTTTAATTGCATTTCGCGCGGGTCACGAGATACGCAATTAACAATTATCAATTATATTATTTCTGTTAATGATCTTCAGTCTTCCGTCCAATCGCGCAATGCAAATATTGTGTACAAAATCATATGCTATACCGTATCTTTCGGACTATAAGACACACCTCAAATTTGCAGAATAATTTAAAAAGAAAAATGTTTTAATGTCACCTTCGGACTATAAGACGCACCTCAAATTTGCAGGATAATTTAAAAAAATATATATTTTAATCTGAGAACATTTTTCTTTGTAAAAAACTTATTATTATAGTTTGAAAAATACGGTACTTTAATAATATAATCGTTTCGCGAGTGTAAAGTAATTAAATGTTAGATAACGGAGGGAATGCGTTGAAAAACGGTTGAACAAATTGGATAAGCGCGACGATATGATAAATATGCAAAGTTCGTGTTTTGCTAATTTAAAGTTGGTAAAAACTGTATTTAACGTTACTTATTTTCTTATTGATTTTGTGTTACAAAAAGAAGAATAATAATAACTTTCGTACAAAGAGAGTAAGAGCAAAGTGACAAATGGTAACAAATAAGATTTGTTACAACAAAATTGACAATAGTAGAAATACAATAATAAAGTAAAAAGAATAGATATAAAATCACGATGAAGTTATATTGGAAAAAGAATATCCCTCTGTGTCCACAGAAAATTATTACCAAATATTAATTAAGTTAATTATATTAGCCCTATTAAAATTATAGCAAAATTTTGGCAAAAGTTCTAGCAAGAAAAATGTTTTTCATAATTTATAGTTCATAATTAACCACACTTTTCACAGAAAATTTTTACCATCATAAATGCAAGCGTAATCCAAACGGGAATCTCATTTTTGTGCATATTATTACTTTTATTATCTTTTTTTATTCTTATTCTTATTATATTATTTTTATTATCCTGCTTTAATTATTGTCTTTTATTATCTTTCTTTCTCCTGTCCTATTTAGTTACTCACAACCATCATCTAGTTTACTACTTTAAAAATACTTAACACACATACATTACTTATACCAGTCACGTTACAGACCTATGCCAACATATTCGTTAGAAATTCCCTTCGTGTGGAATTGATTGTAAATTTCATGGAGTGCAACGAAAAAAAAACTTTTTGTGCTTCAGTAATTTCATCGAGACTGTTTGATGAATCTTTCAATTCTGGAACAGTTAAAAGTATAATACACCAGGCTTCCTAACCACGACTTTATCATGACGTGCCAGTAATCGTTAAGTATTCATCACGGGGACACTTGTTTCGCATGGATCGCGTTCGTGTGCATCGTCATTGTTGTTACACTTATAAAATCGCTTAATACACAATAACTGTACAGAGCACTTCTTATCGTTCTATTCTCCTTTCGAGGCTTTTTCCGTCTTATCTTATCGGCGAACAACGTCGTGCTTTCGACGATTCTTCGTAAATAATCGCGAGGAATCTTTGGTCGAAGAAAAATACGCTCTATCGTTCGCATTATCAAATTGGATGACATTCCGTGGCTCCTTGTTCGCGTACAGATTTCACTTGATTACATAAATCGAATTAGTAAATAGCCGCGTGCAGTCTCGTTATATATATATATATATATCTCTCTCCTCCCTCTCTCGTATTCTCTCTTTCTTTCTCTTATTCTCTCTTGTACTCTCTTACACACTCTCTCTCTTATTCTCTCTTACTCTCTCTCCTCTCTCTTATTCTCTCTTGTACTCTCTTACACACTCTCTCTCTTATTCTCTCTTACTCTCTCTCCTCCCTCTCTCGTATTCTCTCTTTCTTTCTCTTATTCTCTCTTGTACTCTCTTACACACTCTCTCTCTTATTCTCTCTTACTCTCTCTCCTCCCTCTCTCGTATTCTCTCTTTCTTTCTCTTATTCTCTCTTGTACTCTCTTACACACTCTCTCTCTCTCTTATACTCTCTTACACACTCTCTCTCTTATTCTCTCTTACCCTCTCTCTCTTTCTCTCTCTTATACTCTCTTACACACTCTCTCTTTCTTATTCTCTCTCACTCTCACTTATTCTCTCTTACTCTTTCTCCATCTCTCTCTTTCTCTCCTACTCACGCAATCATTCACTCACTCTCACTCACTCACTCACTCACTCACTGTCTCTCTCTCTCCCCCTCTCTCCCCTTCCCCTTCTTCGTCGCAGCGGATTCCAGCGTAAACAGCAATTAAGCTGTTCGACAATTGCTAATTAAACATTCACATCTTCGATAAGTAGCCGTGATTTTTGAACTTTGTGAGTGGATAACTAGGTGTTTCCATTGTTTGCTAATAAATTGCAGGGAACGCGTATCGTTTCGGTATCACGTAACGCTTTTGTTCTCTCTTTTTTCCTAAGGTAACTCTCATTCATTTATGCTTGTACATTTGCATTTACTATTTTCAGGCGGTTATTATTATGTTTATGTAATTTTTATATATTCTCTGTGCCGGAAACGGCTGAAACATTATTACTGTAATGAAAATTCAATCTTTTTCGGTTTCAAAGTATATACCGTGGTTCTTTAAGTGTTGACTCACCAACAAGAAGGTATTTAACCATTTGACTGCTGTTCAATATTCACTTGTCGGTCGCGCATCGTTATGCTCATTTACCATTTGCAGTTACTACGTTAGACGAATCAATAAATTCTGTGTTACGTCAGTTTAGTAAAATTATTGTACGAAAAATTTAGAAAGCGTACATGGGTCTTTCATATATATTAATAGACACGTGAGGACGTATATAAATATAAATATAAATTTATTACTTTATTGACCGGAAGCCTATTAATCGGCTTTTACATGCTTACAATTATCTGTATTACATGCTTACAATTAGTCTGTAAATTTTGTAATGTTTCCTTACACCAAGGTAACTGTTTCGAACGATATCGTATGTATACTGTAAAGACATATTAAACTATCAATTACTCGAAGAAAATTATTATAATCAATTCATTAGTGATGCTTCCACGTCAAAATAAGCCGATCGGGAGTGCGTGTGCAATAAGTTACGCGATCTATAACGTGTTAAGTAAAAATAGAAGTAAGTAATATAAATTTCTTGGGCTACCTCTGCGATCGCGTTTTCGATAGACTACAAACAGTTTCGAAAATTGACATCCTCCACGTTAATAGTTCGAAAGCGGTTCCCGAGCTTCGAACGTATAATGTTCTTCCCGTACACTGTATACAGGTCCCTTTAACACTATTCCTCCCGACACTTCACGTACACCTATTCCTACCGCGACATTCCCAAGTAAGATAGACTACAAATTTTTCTCAGAAAATATGCAATGAAAAAGGAAGTAAATATAGAGAAATGCATTATTCGTATATTTGAGAAAAAATCTGAACTTTAAAGGCAATTCAATTACGTTGTGGATATGAAATTCTAATAAAAATTTTAAGAACGGTCATTTGTCCGGTCGTGGTAGGAATAGTGTTAAGATCAATTTATATTATATTATCCAAAACCTTAACCGTTTGAGTGCGACGAAGCGTTATCGCGCTTCTCTTATGTTTTGCCAAAAATGCGGAGAAGCGCGATAGCGCTGCTGTTTGATACTATAATTTTCGCATTAATTGAGAACGGTTGTGTTCGTATTAATTTCGGTTTTTATTAATATTATTAAATTATGGTTTTTCATAATATAAAAATTAAAAATTATTTTTATTTTTTTTTTTAAATAAGTGTTATACTGGTAATAAAAGTAGCACCATGTCAAAATCTAATTTATCCAAAAATGACGACTATGGTATGAAAAGATGAATCGAAAAATTTTTTTTGCCGAAAATTGTTATTCATATAATAATTTCGGTTAATTATAGCCGTTTTTATTATTTTCCAGAAAAAAAATAATTACGCATTTCATTCCGCAGTTTTAGCATATACACAAGAAAATTCTTTCGCATTCAAACGGTTAAAAAACCTTAAAATTTCTTTTCTTCGCGTATCGTTGCGACTCAGACACCATCAGACATTATCGAGATCAACATTTTAGCTGATACAATAACTCTTTGACGGAACGGATAATACAAGTTGACCTTTATTCCGTATTAGTCAGATTTTCGTTGTTAATACGAGGATTTACAGCTGCGGGACGATCGCATGATCGATAAACGGGCAACGGAAGACGATGGTGGGATTTACGAATGGCGGGAAGTTTAAAGGCTTCGCGTGCACGACCCGGAGACCGTCAGACGCCGCGCCACGTTCTTTGATTTCGTGCAGTAGTAAACGTCGATTTAAATCAGACAAGCGTGCGCTCGTTCCGAACTTTACGCGTCCCATTAATCACTCGTGTCCTGGGTTGATTGAAAAAACATTTCACGTCTGTCTGGCGAATGCGGTTTTCGCGCTAGGAATAAACAATCTTAAGATTTTGAAACGTTTCTTGTTAAAAGAATGTTATTTCACATTGTTTCATTCAATTTTTATTAAATGAAACGACATTATTGCTTGTATCAGCACTACTGTGACTATGTCTGTCTATACTTCTGTATCTGACGACTTTTTTTTAATGTATCTTTCGACGAATTTCAAGGTCAGATAAATAATCTATTGTAATTTTGTAATTTACGCAGGATGAACTAAATTTTCCTAAATTAATAAGTTTTTTGATCGTAAATAAATAAACGAATAAATTTTTAACCAAACTTGCTGTTGTCATGGAATTAAGTATTAACGAAGAAAAGATATTTATTTTGGTTAAGTCACTTCTGAAAATATGTAGGTGCTGTGGAACCCTCCTTATATAAACACTCATTATCTGAATTGGTATCGTATCCAAATGTTCTGTTATCTAAACAGTGTGTTATCTAATAATAGCTTTTAATTTCAAACAATTACGCAATTTAATGTAAAGGACATATAGGATACACAAATATTCAAACAACTTATATAACCTTCTTAATATCAATTGAAATGAATAATACAAGAAAAAGTAATTGCCCTATTATTCGAAAATTCTTTTATCTGTATTCTTTTGCCTCCCTATTATTTCATATATTGGAGATTCTACTGTAATATGAATCGCATGAATAAATCTACTATTTTCGATCTTATTATTCGTATTAAATAAGATTTTATCCTCAGACATTTTTTTCTCGATTAATAACTCCTTGCACTGTAAAAATCGTGTGAGACTTATGGTACACACTTTGTGGTCGAAACGTAAGAATATAAAAGGCACCATTCTCGTTCCTGTTTCAATTTTTATGAACGTTTCCATCTTTTTTTTTATTTTACCTATTTTAGCCACGTGCTGTGGTGACAAATCACAATGCAAACGGTTAAATGAGATGAAACGACATATGGAAGTTTCACGATTAGCAATGGATTAGTACAACAACGAAGTACAGTACGCGATCAAATTATTATCAACAAATGAATTAAAAATTGAAGCCCTATCGTAGCATAGCAATTCTTTAAATATTGTTACTTTATCTTCTGTTTCTATTGTTACCTTTCACTTTATCAATTCTTTGTAGTGATAAAATGCACTGCTGTATTTCACACTGTCTGAAATCTCTGACCATTAAAGGTGAATACATTTATTAAATTTATTAGGTGAAAACTAAATTTGTGGATTGTGCTTGTTTCTTCAATATATACATTAGTACGGTATTATGACAAAGGAATAAAAGTAAATTGTGGAAAAAATATTGAAGCTATGACTGAACATATTCTACTAATCATAAATGAGAAAAATGGCACAACAACGTACCTAATTGATATACGTGTATGTTACACATTTTAAACAGATTTGTACACGTTTTAAGATCATTGTTCTATATCAGTAAACAAATAAAGATATACACTTTCTAGAACAACACAAGTTCCATTTTAAATACATTTAAGTGCCATTTTTTTCTATAACATTCTTTTATTCGCTCTTCGTTTTTTTTTTGAGATGTTCATAAATAATGTGATCAACCACTGTATCATTCCTCGATTTATCTTTCGACCAGACAGACAGATTTCTCGGAAACTAGGCAGTAAGTGCACTTTTCTGATTTTCTTATCGCCGCTGTGCAAACCTTTTACGAGTGCAAGTCTAATAGAGAGAGGCACGGGATTAGGTCACGCTTAGGTCGAATAAACACGGGCCTAAAGGATAAAATGGAACAGTATCTATGATTGCTTGCCGCGCCCTTTTCTATCTCCGGCCCTACCCTTTCGGTCACCGTAGGGGGTTGCCCCGGTTACAATGGGTATCGTTGTGTCTTCGATGTTTGTGTCACTCTACCCTTTTTCGCAACCGTGTATCGAGCCGGACGTAACTGCGCGCTATTTGATCCTTTCTTTCTTCCACGAGAAATACTGTTGGGGAAGAGGCACTATATAGTAGAGCGAAAGATAGGACTCCAGGTGTGAATAAAATAATAGTGAAGCGATTAGAATATTAATAAATGTATACATTTAACCCTTTGCGGTCGAGAGGCGCCTATTAGTCGCCAAATGATAGTTTCACAAATTTTCAGACTTTAGTTAGTTCGTTTATTAATCAGACCCGGAGGTTAAATAATCATAAGTTGTAAATTTTAGTATACGACTTAACTAAACTAAATGTAGTTTAATATAAGCGAATCTTAATAAATATTTTGCACTTGAAAATCTTTGAAATTAATATTGTTAGCCACGACTAACAATCACCTTTCGAGCGCAAAGGGTTAAAACAATTTGACCCTTTGAGCTCGAGGAATGACACTGTCAGTCACCAAATGATAGTTTCGCAAATTTTCAGGCTTTAGTTCGTGTGTTTATTAGTCAGACTCTGAAGTTAAATAGTCATATATGTAAATTTTGGTATATTACTTAATTAAACTAAATGACGTTTAATATAGGGCGACTCTTGGTAGATATTTTGAATTTGAAAATTTTTGAAGTTAGTACTATTAGACGACTAACAGTCACCTCTCGAGTGCAAAAGGTTAATAGTAACAACTTAAACAACTTTACAATTTAACAACTACTACGTTCTTCATTCAGAATCACACTCTTTCTACGTTCACAGTCAAATTCTTTCTGCCTTCGCAATCAAACTCTGCCACGCACTCGCATTTTCCCCGTCATATATTCTTCCAAACACTCGTTTCCTTTCTTTCTAATTATATATATAATAATAATAATAATGTGGGGACACGGAAACTCTGCGGGTGTTCTAAGGGGCTGCATCAAACACTTTACAACAGGGCCTGAACATCGGCCCGTCATTAGGCCCAAACGGCCAGCCGATCGTCATTACCACGGGTGTTTGATTGCAGCCTTATTAGAATCCGGAAAACACTCGCAGAGAGTCCCTTCCATGTCACCACATTTTCCCCTCCTCGACGCGTTCAGGGAATATAAAACTCAAAACTTCCCTGGGCGCGACATTCAGCTACATTCAATCTAACAGTCACAGTTAACAGTCACAATCACAGTCATACATTCGATCTATCAGTCAATCCATCACAGTGTAATCAATCGCAGTACAAGCAAATAAACATACTCTACAATAATAATAATAATAATAATAAAGGTTGACAAACCTTTCTCACTCGATGCATTCGGTCATGTTCACCCAAAATTCCTCAGTCGTGACGTTTTCCAAACATTCTACGTTCCCACGGTTATAGTTCAATTCAAGCTTTCTTCAGATTTTCCTAAATTCACATCTCATTGGATCGCATTCCTACATACATACTGAAGACAATGACTCATACACCATGCATTGAATAATAGTTTTATTTATATTATTTATTTATACGGTAAATGACCCATTAATATAGTACACGTGAAAATGACATTGGGAGGTAGAGATTTTGCATAAAATAAATGTAACTAAAAATAAAGGTCGATTAAAATGGCATGCTAAGCAAGGAGGTGTTAAATTAAATAAATTTATAAACGAGGTGGTATTATTAACATTAATAATCATTTGATTGATGCAAGTATAGTATTCTAATACTGAGGTGTGATATAGAACATAGAAAGAATCGACAATAAATAATAAACAAATGATTTGTGGGACATTTGAACATAATCTTTTAGATTAACATAATTTGGTGTATAAAGTGATAAAATGATTTAAGAGGTTGTAAGCAATACATTGCTCTCTAGCAATAATTTGTTACTTGTTATCGTATTTAGGCGTGTATTACTCTGCAATTAATTACACATAATGTTTTCATTTTTATATGTACACAGCAAATGAATTAATAACATTAGATTAATTAATTAGCTAAATCAGTACCATAAAGAGCAGCGCAAGAGCGTAAAATTACGTTCTTTCTAGCTCGAATTGATAAATAAATTAATAATATGGAGGTTATTAAGGTTATTAGGGTTTGATTAAATCACTAAATTAAACCTAATTAATTTCTCCATATTTTCAACAGAGTATCAGCTATACATCAGTAATAATGTGAAAACAGTTGTAAAAACAAGCAGATAAAGAGTAACAGGCAAAATCGTCGGTTTAATCCAAGTAATCGTACAAATCAAAGATTAATACGATTTATAAGTATAATTCGTAAGCGTTTTTTGTCCGTATCGTGTAATCTTAAGATATTTATCGTTCGTACAAAGAAATGAGCGAATTCTTAAAAGCGTGCATTAATTTTAAGAATTTTTAAATGGGAAAAAAACGCGCGTTAAGGTATCAACCGTTACAAACATCGATAAAAATCTGTTCATTTCGCGCGGAGATTTTCCATTCACTGGAAAAGGCACACAACATGTGTATGAAATACATTTTACTACGTTTTCTATTAACACTTTACCGACCGCTCGTGAATCAATTTATTCTTGACCAGTTCACTCACTTCGCAGGGGATACATCATTAATGAATCGAACACAATGATTTCCTTTGAATAATTAATAGTTTAACATTCCTTTACAGTATATATATATATATACGATTTTGCTCAAAATAGTCACCTTCCTGTAAGGGAACATTACAAACTTACAAACTGAAGCATATAAAAAGCCGATTAATAGGCTTCCGGTCGGTAAAGTATTAAATGTTGGCAATAGGTACGTTTCTACGACACCAAATTTTTATGATTGCACGAGAATACCTACTGTTTTGTTTCAAATGCTCTATTAACCCTTTTCACTTGACAGGTGACTGTTAGTCGTCTAATGATACTTCAAAACTTAAAAAATTGTCAGATTCAGAATATTTATTAAGATTCACCTATATTAAACGTTATTTAATTTAATTAAGCAATATATTGAAATTTACGTATGTGACTATTTAACTTCTGAGACTTATTAATAAACCAAATTTTTGTAATCGTACTAGAATACCTACTGTTTCGTTTCAAATGCTTTATTAACCCTTTTCACTTGACAGGTGACTGTTAGTCGTCTAATGATACTTCAAAACTTAAAAAATTGTCAGATTCAGAATATTTATTAAGATTCACCTATATTAAACGTTATTTAATTTAATTAAGCAATATATTGAAATTTACGTATGTGACTATTTAACTTCTGAGACTTATTAATAAACCAAATTTTTGTAATCGTACTAGAATACCTACTGTTTCGTTTCAAATGCTTTATTAACCCTTTTCACTTGAGAGGTGACTGTTAGTCGTCTAATGATAGTTCAAAACTTAAAAAATTGTCAGATTCAGAATATTTATTAAGATTCACCTATATTAAACGTTATTTAATTTAATTAAGGAGACTGTAAGTTGTCTAATGATACTAACTTCAAAAATTTTCAAATTTAGAATATTTACTAAGATTCGCCTATAATTAAACTTCATTTAGTTTAGCTAAGTAATATACTAAAATTTACGTGTTAATGTAAATAAGTAATATTTAACCTCTGAGTTTAATTAATAAACAAACGAACTGAAAGCTTGAGAAACTATCATTTGGTGACTAACAGAGTGACCTCTCGAGCGCAAAGGGTTAAGGAAAAAAGAAGAGAAAAAAAAAGGAACACTTTCCAATTTCCAATCTAAAATAATGATATTTCTGTTCGTCGTTAATTGCTAAGCTGAATTTTAAACGTTTCGTGATTTAAACGCTTAGAAGCCAGAGGTAGAAACCAGACGCCATTATTAGACGTAACCAGTACACTCAGGAACACAATGTCCGTTTCAATAAACCGACCGGTATTGCCCATAACGTACCCACCTACGTTTCAGCTATTTCATCCCAATTTCCATCGCGGTGGAAAACGCTCGAGCCATAACGCCCGAGCAGGCCGAAGGTAATAATCGGTGTTTACAAGCACGGATATCAATCAGATCCGTTCACTTCTCGGCCCACGACCTTAACACTAGAACTACCGACAATTATAATGTACTTATTTGCATGGAAGAAATCAAATTGAAAATTACATGAAAAGATATTGAATACATAGAAAACAAATCTTTATTTATACTTTCAACAGAAAATTATAGTGAATTTTGGAAGCTTTATCACAGTTACTTTATAAGTTTGCTATGAATAATCACCAACTGGTCATTTTGGTTACTTTGGTAGTTCTAGTGTTAAAAGAGACTTCTTTATTTTAATACAAACTAACATTTAATATGAGCACAATTGATGCGATATTGTATTAAACGGTGTGCAATGATTCTCAGTTGGTTACTCACTGGCCATTTTTTTTCGCCACGATTTCAAATGGAACACCTTATATATGTACACAATTATTTTCTTCATTAACTTGCATATATGTATATTAACACTAGAACTACCGACAATTATAGTGTACTTATTTGCATGGAAGAGATGAAATTGAAAATCACATGAAAAGGTATTGAATATATAGGAAACAAATCTTTATTTATACTTTCTGCAGAAAACCATTGTAAATTTTGGAAGCTTTACCACAGTGAATTTATAAGGCTGCTGTGAATAATCACTAATTTCACTGCTGTGGTAGTCCTAGTGTTAAAACAAGCAATCGTTGTTCGATAACGTTCCTAGGGTGGTATCTCGACCATGTTAACCCTTAGGGAACGAATGCCGCCATATTCGTGATCTGGATTGATAATACGTTACACAATGTACTATTAAGGTATATTGATTTTATTCGTGGAGTAAAGTAGCCTAATACGAGGACCTCTACTAATATAGAGATCCCAGCAAATCTTAGTTACAGATGACAAAAAAGACATTTCTAAAATTACAATTAAAAGAAAATGTATAGAAAGTGATAGTTCGACAGATTAGGATGATGAAGACATTGTTTTAAATGACGATAGTGGTTCTGAAGAAAATTATGACTCAGAATGTTTGTTTTGCACAGGCCTTTACTCACATAGTGAACAATTTTATTCCTACATACAGTAGCGGACAAAAGTTTCAGTCGAGAGGTCAATGTAGAACATAGCTTTTTCTTCCGCAGATTATATCCGTTTTGATCGAGGCACACTTCGATACCATGTCGTTTCCTTCGGCAATTAGCACGAGAATTAAGGGACAATTTACCGGTGAATCGCGTCGTTAGAGGAGCGTCCATCCGCTTCGGAAGGCGCAATCTGCGATTACGTTATCTCTGATGCCACGGTGTCACAGAGAGACCGTGTCATCTCGCAAGGCCGTGGTGTGTATTATGAACGTCTATAAAGGGGTAGGAGACGGCCGTCCATTATGCTAGCTCGCACAATGGATACGTATCTAGGCCTGCCACCGGTTTTATTAACCGTTTGACAGCCCGGAATGTGTTATCGTGTAAAAGTGACGTAAACAGAGAGACGCCAGGCGAAGTCCATCAGCTGTTGCAGTTGCGTTTTGCAGAATGTTTGAAAGAACCTCGAGGAACTGGTGTTCAGAAGGGGAATTTGTTGGAAGAAGTGAATTTTATTTAATTTATATAGTTGAAAAAGAATAGAAGATTGTCTAAGCCCAGGGGGGAATCGAACCCGGGATCTTTCGATTGCCAGACAAATGTTTTGACCACTGAGCTACCCAAGTAACTCTTCTTTCCCTAGTGCACTTAACAACTTAAATCGCACACTGATCATCGATCCTACGTTTATTGTTATTTATTTATTCGTATTTAACAGGTAAGAACCCTTTGTTTGCAACAGTTTAAACACATTATTAGCGATAGAAGAGCGGTACTCTTCAACCCTTCGAACGTGGATCGATCCAAAATTGGATAGTTATTCTGGATGACAGCTTGCGATAGCGATCACTGTGAACGCTATAGTTATTCGTGTGCTGTCTACTATTTGAGGATGTCAAGCATATAACGGACAACTGGTTGACATAGAGTGTTTCGATTTGCTTTTGTTGAACGTTTTTTTTAACTTGATGGGATTGATAGGATTGCGCTACCGTTGAAAGGTGTTCGATGCTTAAAGGTGATAAGATTTTTGTGGTAGTATAGATTGCTGTAATCGTGTAATTATATCTTTGCTGTACTTCTGAGAAAATTGTTTGGAATTCCGGTCTTTAAACGCTTTCAATGGAATTGGTATCAATTATAACTTGAATTCATGTTTAAAATTTTTAATAGCACAATACTTCCTCTACTACTACTAATAATAGTAATAATAATAATAATAATTTCCATGGAGAAAAAATTGCTTGGATAAATATTATAAGAATGAAGAGTTTTATTCAGACTTGTGTTTTAAAAAATTCTAAGGTTATAAATTATTTCTTTAACTGCAATAAGTTATTATGGTAAAACACTATTTATTGGTTATGGCTATTGATTAGCATAGAATACAACTTTTATTTATACTGTTATTTCTTATTAATTAATTTATTTATTTTCTTTGACCGTTTGGCATTAAACTTTTGTCCCCTACTGTGCTACAATCGTAATTAATTTCTTTTTATGGGTGTTTATTATTATTTTATTATTTATTTATTTATACATAATCCGCACCTTTCGGTTTTGGATGGCTTCCGGTTACACTTACTTATTATTTAACTATATCTAGCCTTAACCTAACCTACCCATTTACCCTATTCTTCTCTACTTATTCTACCCTATTCTAGTTATTATTTATCATATAGCGTATTAGAACAAACATAAAACATAAAACATAAAGACATGAAATTCATAGAAAACGTAAAAAACATAAAACATATAAATCAAAACGAGAACCCAGTAACCTAACCTACTACTAGAATACATAAATCTCTTTTCCAATACTTAAATATCTACTTTTAACTATACTTAGTCCTATTGTTCTTAACTTTATCTACCGTTCTTTGGTCACTATCTTTGGTAACTATCTTTTGTTGTTTCTTTCCTAGGCTACATGCCTCCCTCAGTCTTATGGGTGTTTATTGTTATGTGAACGTTTCTCGTTGTACACATCTTTCACCAGCGTTCAAGACTGTAAAACGGAGCATCGTCCGATGTACTACAATCATAATTAACTAGCGCGTGGTAAAATTAATTTCTCTGAAGCGGCAAAGAACCTTCGCGTCGCGGCATTGATGAGAACACTTCCGCTTTCCGTGAACTCGCACGTAGGCACGTGACATGTGTAACCGTTGTCCGTACCCACGTATCATGTTCGAACATTAGCCTAATATACGTCTACCAAATGAGTAATTAAACTGAAAGCGAAAATGCTTACGCACGATCGGCAACAGCCGTAGTTCTCTAGACACGGTTCCACGAAACGGGCAGGGTTAATTAATTTCTTGCGTAATCTTGTTCATTTGCAGCACGAATGTTTGTCGACGAATCGTGTCGAGTAATCTTCGACCGCCAGATCAGACCAGTCTCCTCTTTGCTTCTCTTTGATAAATCAAGCAGTTTGATCATTCAGTTCACTATTTCAGCTGTTGATCTCATCTAATTCAGCGTATGACTTGCAGAGGTATACAAGAATCGGGAAAACCCGAGTTTGGGTCAAAAGTGTTTGAATCCCAAAAATTTTGGGTTTCTCGAAACGAAAAATACGAGATTCCCGGGTATTCCGGGATTCTGGAAAAAATCACGGTTTCTGAAATTATTGAAATTCTTGGAAACTATAAAATTACAAACAGTAGAGTTTGGAATAAAAATAGTAGCCAATTATATGGTTGTTATTTTATTTTATATTCTTATGTAAATAAGCTAGTTTCTCTATGTTCTCTGATAATAATTAAATTTTATTTTCGGTCAAATACGAATAACCTTTCTTGTATTAAAGTTTAAGGTTCTTTCAATTTTGAGGATGAAATATCATTCGGGTTCTCAAACTTCTCGAGAATTCCCGAAATTTTCGGGAAAAGGTACTTTTGGGAACCAACCCGATCCCAATATAAATTTTTGATTCGACCCAGCCTGATATTTTTGAATTCTTGCATACTTCTAATCATTTATTCTAGTATTAAAATATTGGAACATTTTATGTAATTTTCATTCGTATTAATATTTATTTATCCAGTGGGTTTGTCACTTTAGTGTAATAAAAAAAGGAAACAACATAAGACTAGGATTTGCTATAAATAACTTTTTTTTTATCAATAGTAACATCGCTATCGTGAGATTTGACTCTCTGTTTGCCAATGTCCAAATATTTTTAAGTATTCGGGTTATTCCGTCACTACTTGGAATATTAGAATTATTCGATTAATTGAATAATCAACCGTTTGCTCCAAAAATGCGGCTTTTCAAGGATAATTCAAATAATAAACGAAGCAAAAAAATAAAAGTATGCGTGCTATTTCTTACACTTTCGATGTTCTTACAACTATTAGTCAGATATTTAGTGTTGAGGTATAGGAAATTTATTTCTACCTGAAAACTCTACATGTTGAAATGGTTTAGGAACGTGGTAGCCAGGTATAAAATGTTTACACTGTCGCCGCGTTCTTCAATCTTTTGTTGTTTGTATTGTGCGCCAGTCGTATAGACACCACTAACATTTTAAGTATATAGTCATTTTTCTCTTAAACGAGTTTTTCCATATAACACCTCAACATTAACCCTTTCGCTACGGGAGGATTCTTCGGCTGCCATGCCAAAAATGTGCACTTACGGAACAATAATTGCAATTATTGCAATTACTCGTCGTACGTTCAATACACCAGAATTTTACGCAGAGCGTAACTATAATCGGTCGTAGAAAGGAAAGAGTTAAAAAATTATCGCATAATGCAATAATACTGTGTTCGCGAAATTTCACGGGGTGACTACAATCACTGCTCGTATGTAGCGAGCGTTAGTCGTTGGGTGACTATAGCGAAGTGCTCATAGCGAAAGGGTTAAGATTCTTCGAGAGAAAAATTAGATGAATGTCTAAAATCCTCTAACACTGTTATTTGAATACTCAGATGTTTAACCCTTTGCATTCGAGAGGTGACTGTTGGTCACCAAATGATAGTTTCACGAATTTTCAGACTTTAATTAGTTTGTTTATTAGGAAGGCTCAGAGGTTAAATAATGATATAGGTGAAGTTTAGTATATCACTCAACTGAACTAAATGACGTTTAATATAGGCGAATCTTAGTAAATATTCGTAAATATTTAAATATTAAAAATATTTCGAATAAATATTTAGTAAATATTTAAAATATTTCGAATTAGTAAATACTTTTTATAGTAAATATTTCGAATTTGAACATTTTTGAAGTTAGTATCATTACACGACTAACAATCACCTCTCGAGCAAAGGGTTAATTATTCAAACACAGTCCCAGTTCTAATAATAAGACCGACATACATGCTTAGCCAACAAACTTTCAGAATAATTTGTTTTTCGCGTGTGTCGTGTTTCAAAGAAAACACTTGACAATCTTGTCGTGAAATTACTTTGAAAGATGCCAAATCTACGACTTGACAGGAAAACTCGATCGGTTGTCGCGCGTGTTCTCGTTTCGCGACGGAATGAACTAATTTTACGTTGACAAACGAACAAAGTGGAGTCGCGTCGCTCCTAGATGACAGATTGTTGGGTTTGGCGTGTACACTTTTGACGTGAGCTCAAACCTCGATTCAAAAACGTGGGCCACGTTGAGAATTAGCATGTTTCACCAATTTTTCGTTCGTCACGCGATCCTCCTGGGTCGAATCCTGTTATTCACGAATGTATTACTTAATACCTGGTATACGATAATACTGGTTCTGAGTTTTTTTTCGTGTGATTTAACGATCAACTAATAACGATAACAGATATCGAAATTCTTAAAATTTTGATGGCGATACAAGCGTCAAAAGATAGTATCCGAGACAACGAGTTCTGTTATTGATGCGATAACGCTTTTAAGTGTGATTAAGATTGATTTCAAGCAATTTGGATGAGTTCGGGGATATCTGTTTTCTGAAAAAAAAAGATATTTGTTTAGCACTGAGACCTTTAACCATTGAAAGTGTGTAAAATATTAGCACATATTAATTTTTCGATTGAAACACGGTAGAAATTAAAAGAAAAGATTAAAGAACTGTAATTATTTTTATCTTTATTTTTATTTTTGTTATTATTGTTTCCTTTCTTTTTTTTTATTGTAAGGTTTAGAGTCACATCAATTTCGAAGTCTTATTGGACTTTCTTCTTTGTATTTTGTCAAATAGTTGAATTTCTTTCAGGTAGCTGATAACGTTTTTCTTTTTTGTGTTTCTGAGAGGTCAAAAGCGGTGTTTGGGTTTAATCCATATTTTCTTATTTTTCTGTTATCCTTTTAATTCTGCATTTACTTCAAATTGTACTCCAATGGGATTTATCCTGTTTAAATAAATAATTAAATAAATTATCTATGATCGCAAGATTTAAACTGAAAGCTGAACGGTTTTTCTCTTTCTAAATCTGTTCCTCGTCGTGCTACACCATCCACAATTGCACTGTATCGCCACGACAGATGCTTCATTATAAAATTTAATCAATACAGCGTTAATTACCTCCGTTGTTCTGTTCCCGCCTGTTTGACTAAAAACTCGAGAGGATGTGCAGATAAAAACAGGTATGATCACGAAGTATCCGGGCAATTACCTCTCGTAAATGTTGGCTCAGGGACGCGAAGAAAGATTCGTTTGACGTCAAATAGATCCAAACACGGCATCAAGATTAAATAAAAACAATCCACGTAGTCATCCTTGGCTCATAGTTTACTTACGCCTCGTAGTCTCTTTCTTTCCAGAAGATTCTTCTCCGTGGTGATTTACGACAACGAAATCTTCTGTGAAAACACACGTGCTAGACAGATAACCGACTTAGTTGGTCTTACTCAGCTCGTTCGCGGTTTAAGTTCGCGTACTATCGTTGTTTCTACTTGACGGCGGTATCGGCACGTACACTTGTGCTCAAAAGTTTGGAGTACGCCATGATCTCGAAACAGATCAGGTTTTCCTTCGATGACGTTACAGAATGTTATTGTTATGTCGTGGCAACGAAGCCAGTATTCGATTACGATTGGAAACAAAAATTATCGTTGTAATCTGCATTCACGAAGAAATTTAATTCGTTCGAATGATGATAGGTGCTTGAAACTTATGTTTCCCCTAGCTAGTTACAATGTTGCGCGCTGAGAAGCTTTCAATGGTACGCCATGATCTCGAAACAGATCAGGTTTTCCTTCGATGACGTTACAGAATGTTATTGTTATGTCGTGGCAACGAAACCAGTATTCGATTACGATTGGAAACAAAAATTATCGTTGTAATCTGCATGCACGAAGAAATTTAATTCGTTCGAATGATGATAGGTGCTTGAAACTTATGTTTCCTCTAGTTAGTTACAATGTTG
>JAOPTO010001455.1:0-96507 GCA_033822845.1 Tetrapedia diversipes | reverse complement strand
TTACTGAAATATGAATTAAAATAATTTGCTTTATTAAGGAAAACAAACAAATGGAACGTAGAGAATCATTATAAAATTTACTCTGGGTAGTTTGTGGTGTATCTTTGCAAATTATGTGTAGGTGTTTTACACTTTTTCTCGTTATCAAATTTCTCAGAAATGCATAAAAATTGCTAGTATAGTTATTAGACAAGTGGTGTAATTAAAAATAGTGAATCAGGCAAATGCAACGATAATCGTGCTTTCAACGAAGGTGATTCGCATTAGTTTTTGGAAACCTCGTCGCAGGATGAGCCTGACATTTCTTGTTTCCTCTCCTCGCGATAACGTGTCAAGGTTGTTGTATCACTTTCACCGATAAGAAATTTTCGACGACGAACATTCATCGACACCGCACTGACATATCACAATAATTTAGGACAAAAGTACTCTGGAGAATGCCATAACATGGCATTTGTAAAATGTCATCGGTGCTATTAACAGCCCTCTTTAGAAATGGTCTCGCGAGCATTGCGAACTATCGTAAGAAGGTGGGTCCTGGTGCGTGTCCTAATTCCTTCCATTTATTATCCTTTTGCACTCGAACTTTTTCTCGGCTAAAGCTTTCAGCAGCCCGAACCAAAAAATGTCCCACTAGCTGCACGATTAACGTGTTAACAGATTTATAATGGGACACAGATTTGTTTCCTTTATGTTTTTTGTTTTATCTGTTAACCCTTTGACTGCGACGTGCTCTCGAACGAATCCATCAATATGGACAGTGTGGTTTTCGCTAGTGACCAAAACAGTACTCAGGAATTTGATACCATTCTTACGGTTTAAAAAATAATAATGACATATTTAGTTGCTATGTTACATAGGACAATGAATTCCATGTTGAATTAATCGGTAAAACCGTAATAAAGGTGTTTTAGAGTAAAAAAATACAGAGGACGCATATTTACTCCTTTCTTATATATTGATGGACTTGTGAAGGCGAATATATACGCCTTTAACAGTAAAAGGGTTAAATCAGTGATTAAATCAATAACACATGAAACATGGAAGTAAAATTGAACTGTTAACACTTAGCCAACCGGATGAGGAGATCTCCCATTCTTTTCTCTGCCAATGATTCTATTTACTTTTGTTATTAATTAGTCTTGAACTAATGTTGTTCACAGTTCGTCAAATGCATTTTTTGCTTTTTAGAGTATTCCATTAAGTGTGGCACTGTGTGGTTAGTTAAATGTTAACCCTTTGCGCTCGAGAGACAACTGTTATTCACCAAATGATAGTTTCGCAAATTTTCAGACTTTAGTTAACTTATTTATTAGTTAGACTCAGAGGCTAAATAGTCATATATGTAAATTTTAGTATATCACTCAATTAAATTAAATGACTTATAATATAAGCGAATCATAGTAAATATTTCGAGTTTGGACATTTTTGAAGTTAGTATTATTAGACGACTAACAGCTCTCGAATGCAAGGGGTTAATAAGCTCCCGGTCGATGAAGTATTAATAAAGTTCCTAACCTGTATGTACAATTAAATTTTAGTGTTATTCTTTGATCATACCCATTAATCCAACCTAATCTAAATAGTGGTTGAAACCTTCGGATTTCAATC
The DNA here is from genome assembly GCA_033822845.1 of Tetrapedia diversipes. Taxonomy (NCBI): domain Eukaryota; kingdom Metazoa; phylum Arthropoda; class Insecta; order Hymenoptera; family Apidae; genus Tetrapedia; species Tetrapedia diversipes. The sequence goes on along the minus strand of JAOPTO010001455.1, from coordinate 94,896 downwards.
CGGAAAACCCGTGTTTTTAACACTGTTCCTACCACAACCGGTCAAATGACCGTTTTTAAAATTTACAATTTCATAGATACAATTTCATAGATACAATGTAATTGAATCGCCTTTAAACTTTAGACTTTTCCTCAAATATACGTATAATATATTTTTCAGTATTCACTTCTTTCTTCATTGTTTATTTTCTGAGAAAAATTTGTAGTCTGTCTTACATGGGAATGTCGCGGTAGGAATAGGTATACGTAAAGCGTCGGTAGGAATAGTGTTAATGCTCTCTGTCCGATATTAGCAATTTTATAGACGGCAACTCTAATCGTGATTATTCATTCAAACTTAACGAAAAACGATTAACGACAAAAGGTATTGAAGTCACGTTGGTATTGATCGTAGAACCGTATAGGTCGCCGTGCGTTTGTAAAACACAATCTACTTAGCATAATGCGCGTTATGTACAGGAATAACACAAGTTCTTCGCGGAAGCACATCCTCATTAGTTCACCGACTGAGCTGCACTGAAAGTAGCTACGATTACGCTTTCGGAGTCCCATGGAGAACTTAATCGAAACACTTTTGTTCTTGGAATATCGAGGTCACCGGTGATTATTCATCCCGTTTCCTTTTTTCGCCCAAGGTATGCTAATTTATCCGTAATTAATCGATGATATCAGGCAGTGTCAGTTATTGGCATTCCATTTGTTACGTGATCTTAATTGTAAAGAAAGATAAAGTTGACAACTTTATTAAATCATTTTATTTTCTTTGTCGCTGTTATTTTTAGATTACTGTTCGAAATGCAAACGAAATTCATGGCAAAAGGAAATCTTGCAATACGGTGGACCTCTTTTATCAGAACATTCATTATTTGAATAATGTTCTAGATATTTAAGATATATTATTCGAACAGAATGTCATTCAATAATAGTTCTTTATTTCAAAAAATTACGAAATTTAACAGTAAAAAGCATATAGGATACATAAATATTCAAATGGATTTAAATGGATAAAGTTTAGTGTAAGAAAAAGTGATTATTCTATTATATGAAAATTCTTTTATCCAAATATTCTTGTCTTCCTATTAATTTATAAACAGTAGGTTCTACTGCAATTAGTAACAAAGTATGGAAAGTATAAAAAAGGAAGGTAAAAAAGGTTAATCAGAAGTTGTGTAGCCCGAACAAATCTTTCTCTTTAACACTATTCCTACCACAACCGGTCAAACGACCGTTTTTAAAATTTTGATAAAAATTTCATAAATACAACGTAATTGAATCGCTTTTAAACTTTAGACTTTTTCTCAAAATTACATATAATACATCTTTCAATATTCACTTCTTTTTTCATTGTTTATTTTTTGAGACAAATTTGTAGTCTGTCTTATGTGGGAATTTCGCGGTAGAAATAGGTATACGTGAAGTGTCGGTACGAATAGTGTTAACCACTCTATTATACTTGTATTCAAATGGTGTAAAAGAATATTCCCTTGACATCTAAAATGAGAGACGCAGAATGTTTCAAAACAAAAATAAAATTGCAATAGCTAGAAATGTGTAAAATACAACGGCAAGAACGAGAAATAAGCTAAATAAAGTATATTTAATGTACATATTTGTTAACATGTTCTCGGTCAAATACGATAAACATTGATGCAACTATAAATAATGTAAATAAAAAAGTATTCTTCATTACTTAACAAAGTAACGAGTGCATACGTATCAAAACAAAAAGAAAGCGATATAATAAAGCGAAACAAAAAAAAAGGAAAAAAGTGAAGTCCCAATTAAAAACGTTGCGTGTCGCGCGACTCTCGTGTTTTCCTGTCGGTAGCCGGCGTGCTCCCCCCACCACTCGATACTTTTTCCTCGATCGAGGCGCGCACCACGGAGAAATGCCGCTTCGCGGTTTCGCTCGTCAGTCGAGAATGGCGTAAGCTTGCGACTGGATGGTTTTACCGATCGGCATACATGTTGCTTCTCGTCATTTCGTGGAACGCGAAAATATACAAGGATCGACGGTGGTGTGACGCACAGACTGACTGTTAGCGTGCCCGTGCTCTCCTTTCATGCGATCCTTCGCTTCTTTTTGTTTTAATTCTTTTTTCACCGACGACGCGTCATTCCGCCCCAATAACCGTGCTCGATTTTACCAAGTGTGCCTTGCCTCTCTTTCTGCATTCTGCCACGTGAAATACAAGTGGACATTATACGTATTATTGAAACGATACAAACAAAAAATGAATGATTCGTGTGATGACGCTGAGTGTCTGTGCTTAAACTGATTCCTATAGTTTCTATCGAAATCTGAGCTAACGTGAATTCGCTGATACATTGAAATATCGATGAACCAACCAGTTGGATCGATCGTCAGTGAACCGACCGACGGTTAGAGTGAACCGGTGTGAAGTAATTCGTGCGTTCAGAGAATCGAGTGATTGCAGCCGGTTAAAATTGAACACAAGGTCAACCGAGGCTTTGAAAGTTTTCTTTTCCCGAACGGTCATTGAACTTTCGTCTATCCTCTGTGTTCCTTCGATCGCTACTAAAGGTCGAAAGAATTGCGTCGATGAAGAAGAATCGACGTTGATCTTGGACGAGATTGAAGGAACATTCGCAACTGAATAGTGGGGGATCGGCTGAGGAAAGTTTCGAAGCAACGTGGTTTTGAAAGTGGTCGTCGTGATTTCGTTGCCGCTGGGACACCTTGAATCACCTAGGCGAAGGTGGTCGATCGCTGTGAAGGATTTCTTGCAACCTTGACCTACTGGGATCAATTTTCTGTTACGATTATAAGGCGTGCCGAATGAACAATGCCTCGAATTGAAGCCTTATAAAACCTATCTTTGATCAACGAACAAAAGCGATTTTCTTATCCGGACGATGGTGATTGGCGAACGGTTTAAGAATTATTTCTCGAGCGTCCCTGTGTGTGCGATGTTTCTGTGCCGATCGGACACGATGTCAAGTCGTCCATAAATAAGTTAATCATAAACGTATACATTTCAGTGACAAAACGTGGTGACATCAAATGAAACTTCTACTATGCAAAAATATGTCTTCTGGTGCTCTTCAAGGTACTTTCTTATTTTTTTCTTGGTAATTATTTAGAAAAGGGAGGTCTCACGATGATTCTTAAATACGATATAGTAACCAATATTTTGAACAATTTGTTTCTATACATGTAATGGCTGTTCGTCCTTAGCTTTCGAAATTTTCGCAAAAAACTGTTGCTACTACACGATGGATGTAGCCTATAGCTACGTGATCATTGTAGCGTATGTGTAAGCGTTAGATCGCCGATTGTCTACAATTCCTACAAACACATTGTAGCAACCGGTAATGGACGCCTATAACGGATGTACTTAACAATTCGATTTCTCATGACGGCCAGAATAAAATGTCTAATCCGAACCTTACTTAAACTTAGCTATTCTACCTAGTTACTAATTTAATGAGTTAGATTTGAATTAGGTTTAAGACACATTATACAATATTTGTTGATCGACTATATTGTTGTTTATGGAAACGAAAGATAAAAAGTTATTATGGGTGGCACACGGAATCACAGAAGCATAAGCATAGATAAAATTCAATGTAATAGTAACGATCTTTTTTAGAGAAAATCTTGAAAACTAAGGCCGAGCAACGGTTACATGTATAGGAAAAAATTGTCCAAAATGCTAATTCCTATAACATTTTCAAAAATTATCAAAATCGGTAAAAGCCCTCCTTTTCTAAATAATTACCTTTCTCTTTTCCTATTTATAATTACCTTTGTGTCTAATAATTATTGCGATAGAGTCTCTCATATGGAAACCGGTAAAGAGACAATAGTATTCGGATAAAAGAATTTTTGAATAATAGAACAGTTATTTTTTCTTATACTAAGCTTCATTTAAATAATTGGACATTAAAGTTTCATATGTTTTTTTACTGTCAAGTTTCGTAATTTTTTGAAAAAATATAGTTATTATTAGACGACATTCTCTGATCAGGGAGAGCTTATAGTGTATTATTATTCTTATGCTACCCCAACACGTTGTCAATAACAGTACAGCCTCATCTAAACTAATAGAGTGACAAAAGTGTTCAGATAAAAGAATCTTCAAGTAACAAAATAAACACGTATTTTGCTATGCTAAATTTAATTTATTTAAATAGATATTAATAAGGTTAATAGTTTCTTTAAGTATTTATGTATGCTATATTTTTTTCACTGTAGAATTTCATAATTTAAAATATTAAAAAATTATTATTAGATGACACTTTAATCGTATAGTAGAATATTGAGATACAATGTTCAGACAACATGTGTTTGAATAAGGGAGGCCCTAACTGTATTTTATTTCCACGTGAAACAGTTATGCTAATATAAACGAGAACCACGTGGACCACCGGTGGTTAACAGAATGATAGTATTATTCATTATAATGTTCGTGTAAATATAAACGAAAATTGAAATGTTAGTTCAGTATAAATAGATGCATACATACTTAGGTACTATTTCACTCTGAAATATAAACTACTTTTAGAACGCTTAATTTTCTCGCGCCACTCAACCTGTTAGCGCTATACACGTTGGATCGTTTACAGACCTTTAATAACCTTTAACAATAACTAATTGTTTTTGACCAAGAATTAACAAGGAATGATCTTTTACAAAGTAAACAATAGAAGTTAACGATTTCGCCGAAAAATAAGAAAGTAAAAGCAATACGTGATATCATCGGCCATTGAAGTGTTATAATACTTAAAATTGCTCTCATATTCAGTCCTTAATTTTTTGCACTCGAAAGGTGTTCTTGGTAATTAAATGATACCACCTATACTATTATTTATACTATTTATATACTACTTTCAAAAATCTCTAAATACAAATAGTTATATTTAAAAGTTACAGTATTATTTATCTGAATTAAATAAGTAAATTTTGGTTCTGTTCCATTTTAATACTCTGTATTTGGAAATTTTTGAAGATGAAGAGTCCGCCTTTCGAGTGCAAATGGTTAATATTTTGATCGTTCCTACTTCACTCAAACGCTTCGCTCAAGCAAACGATATTTTTATACATCTAATTAAATTTCCGCCCTCTGTCCTGTGTCACCGATATATCCCACGCAACGCAGATCGTGTTGATATCCAAATGACCGAGCTAATACATTTTCTCTTCAATTATTGCAATTTCTCTTAACGCGCCCCAATTTTCTCTTTAGACTCGCCGCGCTATTAACACTATAATTACCAACGGTGTTAGAGTATACTCATTTGTGTTGAAAAAATCAAATTCAAAATTATATTAACACATTGCATGCAGATCACGAGATATGTCCCGTCTTAATATGCTTTCTTACACATTTGATTCTTTTGTTATGTTCGTTACGTTTGTCACGTTTATTGTTACATAATAAACAGTTAAAAAATAAATATATGGTAATGTTAAACAATTAAAAAAATACTGATATGGTAACATTTAAGAATTTACACATATGGATTGAAAAAGGTACTTCTTTTTAAAAGGTAACTTTTCTTTGGCGAGCAGAGCGTAGTACGCAGTGTGTTAAAAAAAAAAAAACTTAATATGAAGGAAACAAACTGTAACGATCACACTAAAAGTCATAGTAAATTTCCAAAATTATAGGCATTGCAATAAATTTACCAAGTCTCCATGAAAAATTATAAATCGATCATTTTGACCAGTCTTGATAGTTACATCGTTAATTCGTTTAATGCCATGTGTACTGTTAAAACTTATCTCTGAGTCAAATGAATTTTTCTCATTAAGAAATAAAGAGATAAAAATAGTTGCTGGTACTGTTATTAGATCCTGTTTAATGGTGTTTAGTAATATTGTGTTATTTTAATAGTTACTGATATCAAAAAATACTTTCTCTGTTCACAAACAGACAGAATGACATTTGGTAAAAAAACAGCTTGGCAGGGAACGTGTTAATACGTTGAATGCCTCGGGGGTTACCGGTGACCGGCACTCAACTAGGCGATGGTGCCCATGGAGGTCACCGGTGACCGGCGCGCCCAGATTGATAGAGATACAGGTGCCCCTCGACTTTCGCAAACAAATGGTTCCTGAAAGCGTGTGCGAATGTTGAATGTTCGAAAGTAAAGGGACGTAAAAAAATATGCACCGAAAACTGTGTTTTAAAGTATTGATCAAAACAACATTGTAGTCTGATGGCTAAAGTCTGATGTCCCCTCAGAGGGGGGTACACAGTTATAGTGTACTTATTTGCATGGAAGAAATGAAATTGAAAATTACATGAAAAGATATTGAATGCATAGAAAACAAATCTTTATTCATACTTCCTGCAGAAAATCATAGTAAATTTTGGAAGCTTTACTACATAGAATTCATGAGGCTGCTATGAATGCAGTATAAAACACTGTGATAATAATAAGTTACACGCTGTAACTTATTTGTTTATGGAATTTTTCAACGGTGTATGTATCGTATAATAGAAAATTCATCGTGGCGCCACGGGCAAACCCTGTAAAACTGGCGTGGCATTCAACGTATTAACCCTTTATGCACGAGAGGTGACTGTTGGTCACCAAATGATAGTTCCGCAAATTTTCAGATTTCAGTTAGTTTGTTTACTAGTCAGGCTCAGAGGTTAAATAAACGTATATCTAAATTTTAGTATATAACTTAACTGCATGAATTAATAAAGCGTTGAAAAAAAAAATTGTTTCACGGTGGAAATAGCTTTATTTAATTATCAATAAGACATATTAAAAGGAAAATAATGTAAAAGTTTTATATTTTGGTGCATACGAGACCAAATATGGAATCGAAAAAAAAACTAGTTGTGAAGTATAGAAAACAGTTAAAAAGCGGAAAAATTATTATCCGTCGAGAAAGATGAGTATATCGATTCCATGAAAATATTTTTTCTGTCAAAAAGTGCTTACGTTTTACTGAGTTATCGTTTTCGGAAAATGAATCACTTACACCTCAATTCTGCTCTCTTACCCATTTGCACAAAACTGAGGTTATTTCGAAATATCATAAAATCATAGACAATTTTTTCGCGTTTTATTATTGCTAAATATATATTTGATGGATTAAAATATTTTCAATTATTTTATAATACTTAATTTGGAAATAAAATTGAATCAAAACTGCAATACCATATATGGGCCCATATGCGGTAAAGGGTTAACTAAATTGAATTACGTTTAATATAGGCGAATCTTAGTAAATGTTTGGAATTTGAAAATTTTTGAAGTTAATATCATTAGATAACTAACAGTCACCTCTCGAGTGCAAAGAAACGAAAAAAATTTCGCGAATCATCCCGTACGATAACCCCCCAGTCAATTTGTCAGGGATCGATATTTCGGAGGAAGCTAAGGTGCGCTAAAAAGAGTTCGTTTCGAGGCTCGATCGATGAGAGAGGATCGTTAACCAACGCTTTGCATTCGTACTCAACCGGTCTCGTGTTAAGCGACACGATATCCGTCCGATTAAATGCTCGACATTTATTTTCATTCCTCCCCAAGCAATTGTTATCGCCAGTCATAATTCGCCGGAATTAGCGCTCGACGACGATCTAGCGACGTCGCGTTTCGCTGCTGATTAGCTTGAACGCGATCGAATTCGTGCGAAAGAAACTGAACCCCAAACGAAACGCTAAGAATTTCCCAGGTTGCAGCTTGTGTGGCAGCTTACAATCGGAACATGGAAATCGAAAGGAACGAGAATCACGGTACAGGTAGATATGTAGGTCTCGATTAACCCTTTGCGCTCGAGAGGTAAGCGTCAGTCACCAAATGATAATTTCGTAAATTTTCAAACTTTAATCAGTTTATTTATTAGTTAGACTATTGTATAATGCTATGAAATATTTTTAATATATTTTCCACATAAAAAAAGTAAAGTAATTAATTAATTATTTATTTAGTTTAATTAATTACTTTGTATATTAATAGATTATTACCCATAAATAATAAAAAAAATTTCTGCCTTCATAACTTAATAAACTTCTCTCATTTACATATTTCCATACTGCATTTCAAGTATCCGAATAATACAATTAGTTTCTATGATTTATTATTCGCACTAATCGAAACTTATCTGTATTAATCAATTGTCTTGATTCTCGATTTTTTCAATTTGCAAATTTGCAAATTTCACGAATCGTACCAATTTTTGAAAATTGGAGTGAAGGAAATAACGAATTCAAGGAGACGGTTTCAAAGATTTCGATTTGTATAATAAATCCTCGCGAAACTGATATTCGAAGAAATGATTTTGAAGGTTTTAACCCTTTCACTCCTGGTTTTTAAAATTCTTATTTTGGAAAAAAATGATGGTTTTATTTTTAAGCTATTTTTTTTTTTAGTTAATATCGCTTTTCTACATAGCAGATACATATACTACTAAAATATCCCATCCCAATGCTGTTTCAATACAGTTTATTTAAAATCCGAATTTTTCGAACAATACTTGGGACAAATATATCCCGAGAGGAGTGAAAGTGTTAAAGTAGGCAGCTGTGCGAGATTTTCCGAAAATTTTGGTCGATCGAGAGAAGAAAAGTCATGGTCGTGCGGGGTAATGGTCGGGAGATACAATAAACTCGAGTAAAAGTGGACGGTGTGTAGATACGATTGGCGGCCGGCCAATCATGATATCATGAATGTATGCATCATGCGTACTGGCTGTGTTTTCCAAATGAGCTTCCGTCATATGGAGGGAATACTTTCCTTTCGCAATGACGAAACCAGCGAAACGTTGAATGGCGAGGAATCTATTCTTGCGTTGTGTTGCGTCCGTTCAGTTTTCAATAATTAACCCTTTATCCATGACAGATTTTTACACGATTCGTTATTCGTAATCGTGACGATGATTATAAAGCGTTTTATGTGTCAGAGATTTAGAAAAAAAAAAGAAGATTATTCCATTAACCCTTTGCACTCGAATTTAACATGACCATGAATTATCGCCAACTCGGAATTTATTTTTTTATTCAATCAAAACAAAACTTTTCCAATACGTTATTAGCATACTCAGCTGTAACATTTCATGAGTATAATAAAAAAAAAATGAAAATTCGACGGTAAAACTTGTGATCTCGCATACGCTGACAAGGGAAGGACCCCAACTGTACCACACGGATTTCAACGATCTTTCATAAAATGATAGAATACATATTGTTAAGTATGTCTGCCAAATATTAGCCGTAGTTACCTGGTAGTTTTAAAGATAATATCATAAATATCATATTATAGACAATTAAAGACATATATGTATTGATGTACCATGATTATGAATTTATAATTGAAATTCAGAATTGTGAATCGGAAATTCGACGATCCAATCCCCGTCATGTAAATATTTTTTATATTTATTTTTCTTTTTTCTTTCTCTCTTTAGTCACTATTACTTCACTGTGGTGACACTGTGCATGATGAGTTGACTATCAGAATGATAGTTATCGTAGATGTAAAAAAAATACAAATCGAAAGTTATTCCGAATCAGGATTACAGTCGTTTAGTATCATTAAACGACTAACGGTCACCTCTCGAGTGCAAAGGGTTAATTACAGTTCGAGAACCGCATAATTGCATACGCTCGTATTATAGCCGCCCGTAATACCGAAAGGGTTAAATGCATGATTATTTCTTGCACCTTGACAAAAATATATCATGTAGACATGTATATGCTGATGCAGGGATAAATATAGAAAAATGTTTTTTTATAATCTTTTCGTGATAATTTATTAAAAAATCTTCTGTTGCATATCTGCAACACTATGCATTTACTATAAAATAACACTGAAAATAATGCTGTTGTAGTATTACAACAATATGCATTTTAAGGGTTAACGTGTTAAAAGAGACCAAACTTTAGAATAAAATTTAAATAACCAACTAAGCCTGTCGCTAATTACCACGACGTCGATGAGACACAAAACCCAGAAAAAGAAAAGAAAAGAAAAAATATCGACCACTGTTCCACTTACACGTATCCGATTACCGAGGCTTAAAAAAAGATCACGGTCTTCTTTCAACCGTTTCAATAAACGATCGTTGTTTCAAATGTCCCGAACGAATCGCCGTTATTCATATTGCGATCGTGAATTAGTGTCGTAAAACGGCATAAATTTAGAATGGTTATTCATCTGTCATATAAACGGAAGTGAGTCATCAGGTTGAAACACTGGCGATAGAGAGACATCTTCGAAAATGCCGATCCTCTGTTGACCGTTCTCCGGTTTTCCCTGCGGGCTCGTTAACGCTAAACGTACCAAGCGGGATCAAATGACCCCATTCAAAATTTGCTTTATATATCGTTCATTTTTTATTATTTCTTTCCCTTGTCCAAATTTTTATAAATTCTTATATTATTTGGTTATTTAATTTCTCGCTTTCGTTTTTTTATTAGCTTATGTTTTACCAAGAAAAATTCTTCGCATACCTTGTGCACTACGAGAAGTCATTTGACCCCTTTCAAAATTTGCTTTATAAATCGTACATTCATTGTTACTTCTTTCTCTCATCCGATTTTTTATAAATTCTTATATTATCTGGTTATTCAATTTCTTCCTTTCGTTCTTTTATTAGCTTATGTTTTACCAAGAAAAAATCTTTGCATACCTTGTGCACCACGAGGGGTTAAATGAATCCTTTCAACATTTGCTTTATAAATCGTATATTCTTTGTTATTTCTTTCACTCATCCGATTTTCTGTAAATTCTTATATCATCTGATTATTCAATTTCTCACTTTTCGTTTTTTTATTAGCTTATTTTTTACCGAAAGAAATTCTTTGCATACCTTATGCATCACGAGGGGTCATTTCACCCCTTTCAAAATTTGCTTTATAAATCGTACATTCTTTGTTATTTCTCCCACTCATCCGACTTTCTGTAAATTCATATATTATCTGATCATTCAATTTCTTCCTTTCCGTTATTCTCTTAGCTTATTTTTTACCGAGAAAAATTCTTCACATACCTTGTGCACCCCGAGGTGTCATTTGATCTTTTACGAAATTTACATTATAAATCGTACATTCTTTGTTATTTCTTTCACTCATCCGATTTTCTGTAAATTCTTATATCATCTGATTATTCAATTTCTCACTTTTCGTTTTTTTATTAGCTTATTTTTTACCGAAAGAAATTCTTTGTATACGTTATGTACCACAAGGGGTCATTTCACCCCTTTCAAAATTTGCTTTATAAATCGTACATTCATTGTTATCTCTTTCGCCCATCCGATTTTCTGTAAATTCTTATATCATCTGATTATTCAATTTCTCACTTTTCGTTTTTTTATTAGCTTATGTTTTACCAAGAAAAGTTCTTCGCATACCTTACATGCCACAAGGGGTCATTTGACCTTTTACGAAATTCATGTATTGTTCTTACCAACTGGAATATTAGTTCTGGATTCAGAAACACTTCTCAAGTTATAGTTTCGTTTATCTGAATCTGATACGTGTGTTTGGTTTCAACGTGAGCAGTTGAACGACGTAACGCATAAACAGAAAGGACTCTTGTCGGAGATTCACAAGCAACACTCCTTCAAACGAGTTTTCTATAATTAAACGAAATAGAAATACAGTCCTATATTGAGAGTCAGATAGTAAAGATTAGAGCCTAAAAAAATGTAGCAAATTGTTTCCTTTAATAAATTAAGTATTTCTTTCTAAAAATCAACGCTTATTTCATAAAGAATCATTTAACCTCTTATGGTAAGAATAGATATGTGTCTTTACAAGTACCGGTCCGTTTAGTATTAAGGTCGGTTCTCAACGTTCTCTAATTCACTGTGTTCAGAAAAAAGTACATACATAATGAGATAGTACATCGTTGTTAGTAAATGTTACTCGAATATGAACAATGTTGTAGATAATAGTATTGTCGGGGAAATCTCAGTTTTATGGAAATTTCCATGGGACCCTCGAAAAAGCGAAAACGGGACCTCAAAACCGGTGCATCGTGTCGCAGACAGCACAAGACTGATTCGTCTTCCGACAAACCGGCTATTTCTGAGTTGATAGTTACACAATCGGGCAATATTAACTCGGGATCATGGTTGTGCGGTTGCATTAGTCATTTATACGGATGTTGGAAGATGTTGCGGTCAATTATACCAAGGCGATGAAGCTTGGTGAAACTTAAATTAATACACGGACGGTTTTTTTACGAAACATATATAGTTGGTTCTAAAATTATTTAACTACCTTATGTATCAAATGAATTTATGTAAATTATGGATAAATTTACAGAATAAAGAAAATTGAAGTAAAATTTATTTTTAATTAATGCTTATTTGTTTGCTGCATAACAATTTTTTCACTTGCAAGCTTATGTTTATTTTATTCTATTTTTATTGTTATATTAACAACAGTTTTACACAAAATTTAGTTACTTTTGAGGTCAATTTTATGTAAAAGAAAACAATATTTTAACCTTTTGCTATGGTGGTGACTACCTAAACAGTACCAACATGTGGAATAAGAGTAATAATTTAATCTGTTAATTGTTAACTGGGCTATTTTTAGTCTCGTATTATTATTTTGTAGCAATAGTACACTTAGAGATTAAATATTAGGTATTCATAAAGCATATAATAAGTGAGAATAATTTAAAAACAAGAAAATATACCCAGAACAGAGACGACACTGATGTAGCATAATATCTGGAATAATAAAGTTAAATAGGTTCAGTGACAAAGCTCTCTTTTGTGTTGTAATTTTACAACGAGGAATAAAGAAGAGTTGGTAAATAGATTAATCCTTAGTCGGTGTGATAGTAATCAATAAATAATATGGTAGTTTGGGCGTTTATGGCCTGGTAAAGTTTTATTTCTGTCTTCCGTCTTATTATATTGATGCAATTGTTGTTTGACAATAATAACTTCAATTCACTGCAATAATCATAACATAGATACTGTTGAAGTTATTTATATTGAAATTTTCCGACGTTTCATTTTCCTCATAAATGATAACGGTGGGCGACTGTAGCAATTACAGCGAGTTCTTAGCAACGACATAATTACCTCTAATAATGGAAGAGTTGCGAAACATACGAATAATCAAATACAGTAGAGTCCTTCATATATGAATTAATAGGAAATGAAAATGTTCGGATAAAAGAATTTTCAAATAACAAAACAATTACTTTTTCTTGAACTAAACTCGGTTTATATAAATGGATATTAAGAAGGTTATGCAACTTATTTGAATATTTCTGTAGCTTATTTATTTTTTACTGTTAAGTTTTATAATTATTTAAGATAAAGAAATTTTATTAGATAATACTCTGTTCAGATAACAGGATATTTGATGTACAGCATTCAGATAATGGAAGTTCTAGTGTATAAGAACAGTTTCATTTATACACGTGGTTTTTCTAAAATTCGTATCAGTCTATTATCTTTATTATTTTATTTTATAATTATGTAATTTTTTTTTTAATTTCTTACACGTATGAAAAATATTTTACAAGCAGTTACAAAAGTAGATTGTCGATTGGTGGGATCTAATTAATAGCAATGGACGTATCTTATAATTATGCAATTTCTTTTTTAATTTGTTACACGTGTGAAAAATATTTTACAAGCAGTTATAAAAGTAGATTGTCGATTGGTGGGACCTAATTTATAGCAATGGACATATCTTTTAATTATGCAATTTCTTTTTTAATTTGTTACACGTATGAAAAATATTTTACAAGCAGTTATAAAAGTAGATTGCCGATTGGTGGGATCTAATTTATGGCAATAAACGTATCTTTTGTACGTGATTGTAAATAAATCTTTGAAATTAGATGTAAAACGCGTAAATGTTGAATCCTTTGTATACATGCGTGAGCAAACAGGTGGCATTCGGGCTCATATTAATTTGTATTGGATGCTTTTCATCATGACTTTGCCTCTGATATTGTAATATAATATAATAATATTGAAACACTGGCGATAGAGGGACATCTTCGGAAATGCCGATCCTTTGTTGACCGTTCTCCGGATTTCTCTGCGGGCTGGTTAATACTAAACGTACCAAGCGGGGTCAAATGACCCCTTTCAAAATTTACTTTATAAATCGTACATTCATTATTTCTTTCACTCATCCAACTTTCTATAAATTCTTATATCATCTGATTATTCAATTTCTTACTTTCCATTTTTTCCTTTGCTTATTTTTTACTGAGAAAAATCCTTTGCATAGCTTATGTGTACCACAAGGTGTTAAATGACCCCTTTCAAAATTTGCTTTATAAATCGTACATTCATTATTATTTCTTTTTCTCATACGATTTTCTGTAAATTCTTATATCATCTGACTATTCAATTTTTCACTTTCTGTTTTTCTTTTAGCTTATTTTTTACTGAGAAAAATTCTTTGCATATCTGATGTGTATCATGAGGGGTCAAATGGCCCCTTTCAAAATTTACTTCATAAATCATAGTTCCATTTTTATTTCTTTCGCTCAGCCAACTTTCTGTAAATTCTTACATTATCTAATTATTCAATTTCTCACTTTCCGTTATTCTCTTAGCTTATTTTTTACTAAGAAAAATTCTTTGCATACCTTATCACTAAACGTACCAAGCGGGGTCAAATTACCCCTTTCAGAATTTACTTTATAAATCGTACATTCATGATTTTTTTCGCTCATCCGACTATCTGTAAATTCTTATATCATCTGATTATTCAATTTCTCGTTTTTCGTTTTTCCTTTGGCTTATTTTTGACTGAAAAAAATTCTTTGCATACCTCATGTGTACCACGTGGGGTCAAATGGCCCCTTATGGTAATAATGGTAATAATCGTGTAAAGTACCGGTACGTTTAGCGTTAAAGAAACGTAACTTGGGATATGCACAGATTATTGGTCACCTTTTATAATGTTAAACGATGACTGAGCAATTTGCCACCGGCATTATCTGGTGGATTTCGTTATCTCGACTGCTTTATAACATACGTTTCGCGTTTTGATGTACACAGCATCGCGATAGATACCTTTGCGCCTTATCGCCGTCAAACATTTGCCACAATGATGTGACGTACAGAAATAATACTGCCTTTTTTTTTCCTTCTTCTCTCTTTCTTTGTTCCCCTTTGAACGACCGTGCTCGACAAATACACGATACCTTTTCTGTCCACAAACGGCGGGGAAGTGTAAAGCGGTGTTTATCGTACTCGGGGTTACCGTTTTATGGCATTTTATGTTAATATGACGGTGATTGGTAGATAACGCGCGTGAACAGAGAGAAGAAGTATGTACTTCGAGATGTGTGAAAATGTAGATGTTTCAGAACTGGTATTAATTGCATACAAGGTGTCTCAGAATTATAGGTGGAATTGGAAATTTTGACGTGGGACGGAAATTATAAAAAAATTCGTATTGTATGCGTGAAACGTTTGAATTGAAAGACATCTTTTTGATGTTAATTGTAATTAATAACAGTATTTGTAATAAATGTGTAACTACAGTGTAAATATATTTTTTTCTTTACTTTGTTCGTTTAATATAAGCGAAATTCAGAAGATATTGTAAGAAGATATTCAGGTGGTATACTGATTACTGATATAGTGATGTGTGTTTAAAATGCTGATCAATTTATATAGATTAATTGAGGTATTCAGAACTTATTTATGTGAAACACTAAGGTGTAAAACACTATTTATGTAAAACACTAAGGTGTAAAACACTATTTATGTGAAACACTAAGGTGTAAAACACTATTTATGTGAAACAGTAAGGTGTAAAACACTATTTATGTGAAACACTAAGGTATAAGTATATAGATTCGTCAAAACTTCCCTCGAATTTTGCTAGTTAATTCGGTTTATAGTTTTGTACCTGGAACAGTGACTCAGTGTTTGCTAGGAATTCATTATTAAGATTGATACAATCATTTGAGTAATAGCACCTTTTGGTAATTTGCTTAGGGTGAACATCGAATTTCGACAGTCACGAATCGACGTTGAAGCAAACCAACACACAATGTTTTTATTCAATTATTTTCTAATATAAACGACGTCCATAAAACCTATTATTATTTCTAGATTTTTCAGTGATCACATTTAATTTGTACTTTACATCCTTCAAGAACTCAACGATTCTTTTACATGATTGTTCATTCTGTAAAGCTTCCAGTCAATTTGTTATGTTACGTTTTTTTCTTTTGTCGTTATATTTTGGGCAGATGGTATACCTTCCTTGTTAGAGATTATTAATTAAGAGATTTTTAGTTATAAGATTTATAAGAGATTTATTGGTGTGCCGTAGAAATTTAACCCTTTGCGGTCGGCAGATTTCGCTGTTGGGCGGGAGTACCAGCAGGTAGGAGCAGGTGGGAGTACAGGATTTAAAGTCAGTGTATGGATATTAACCCTTTTAGTGCTGGAGGCCGATATATCGGCTCTTGATGCACTGGCGAGAAGTGCCAGAGCCGATATATCGGCTCACGCCTTGTAGCGCTTTACTATTCGCATTGCAGGAGAACTCTATCTCAAAATAAATTTATAATACGTTATAAATGGTCTAATTTCATTACGAGAGAATTAAAAAATATAGTTTTTCGCTTTAACTCTTTGTGGACGACGACTTTTTCCTATCACTTAGAGCTAACGAAATCTAACACAAGTACCATGTACCTTCGAATTATTTCTTATTTTTATTATGTAATGTTATTTATCTTGTTACAAAATACATTGGAAATGCAAAGTATATACTTTGTAATAAATGATCTATATAAAATTATGATGAAAAGATGACTTTTTGTATGTGCAAATACGTTTTGTAAGAGAGAACTCAACTTTTACTTTCTTCATGATCTTTTATACGTTTGTTATTTATATAATTTTCAATGAATATAGAAAAACTAGTGTCACTGTTTTGTTCTCTATTTCGTCCTTAATATATTGCTTTTTGAATCATGTAAATATTGTTTCTTGTTTGGTTTTTATGAGCATTTTCCCAAACCCTAGTAAAGCCGTGAAATTCGGCCGGTTATTCTCGCATAGGCGCCTCTTTTTCGCCTGGCAGTAAAAGGGTTAAAATTTCAATTAAAATTTCATAGATACAACTTAATTGAATCGCCTTTAAGCTTTAGACTTTTTTTCAAATATACGTATAATACATTTTTTAACATTCACTTCTTTTTTCATTGTTTATTTTTTGAGAAAAATTTATAGTCTGTCTGACGTGGGAATGTCGCGGTAGGAATAGGTACACGTGAAGCGTCGGTAGGAATAGTGTTAAAGAGATTTCCTAGTTGACAACAAAATGGCTTCATATTCGTTCCATTATACTCTACACGCGCGTATTAGAATTAAATTAAAAACTGAAGAATAAGACTACGCGTCTGACTATTAAAATAAAACTCAAGAGTAGGACAACACGTCTGACCCCTTCGACGTTACATTTATTTCTGTTCCTTTTTTTTTATAATATCAACCGTCTCTTCGTTACCACCTCTGGCTGAACTTTGCCGCCTTTATTCAAATTTTCCTCCGTTGACAGCATTCTAGAAAATGCTTGATGCATGGCATTCTGTGAGCCAGCTCGCCTCACGAATGCCTTGAACGATTCTGCGCTAACACGTGCGAACTGTAATTAAAATCAGAATTTTTGTATTATATGAATTACCCTGCAATGTAGGGTACCAATAACTTTTGTCCCTCATTGTATATCGACCGATCATAAATTAACACGTTCTTCAATTACTGTAGTACACATCTAAACGGTGTCCGCGATGAAACGCCATCGATTTCTCGTTACTTCGTGAAATGTGTTGGTTCACGTGCGGTTCCAAATATTTGACTACTCAAGGAAAGGGTCTCGGTATTGATCCGGCTGTATAATTTCTTACGACTGCTCTACTAATAATACATGGTCACCTTACAGGCCTGCGGTACTATTATTTAATACCCGTGGATTTGAAAGCGTAGTTGGAACAATTCTATATAATAGCAGAGCTTCGTAGGCACGTAACTTCTTTAAAAGTTGGTAACAGTGAAAGGTTGTCTTGCTATCTGCTTTTTTTTTTCTTTTTTCTACAGTTTTAACCATTGACCTTGTTTATACTATTTTTGTGTAAATCGATCTTGGAAAACGATGTAAAAGTTTGATCGCTATCTAATCAATCCATACGAATTTTTAATTTATTTGTTTATCTATTTTCAACGAGGTAAATCCTTTCTTACAAAAACATAAAAATCAGTGCATAAATAAATATGAACAAACAAAGTGCGGAATAAAAATTTACATACTATGCAGAATTACGCGCCACGGTTGTTGTAGAGTTTTTAACCCTTTGCACTCGAGAAGTTACTCGTAGTCGTCCAATAATACTAATTTCAAAGGTTTTCAAGTGCTAAATTATTTATTAAGATTTACTCATATGACTATTTAATCCCTTAGATTTGAAGATTTGCGAAATTATCATTTGGTGACTGAGAATCGCCTTTAGAGTGCAAAGTGTTAAATGAAAGTAGAGAGTTGTTAAAAAAAAGATCAATAATCACACAGAAGCGATTTTTGTTTATAAGTAAGCGATTTTTAATCGCATTTCGTTTATACTCGGGTGCCATGTTGGTTTTCAAGAAGTTGATTTAAGAAAAAAAAAGACATGTAATCGTACTTAAAACAAAATTAGTAAAATCTTAGTAATAATTATATATACCTTAGAAACGTGTGAATTAATTTCGTTAATTATATGATCAGAATGATTCTTTGGTGGCTGAAAGCAGATGTATGGCTGTTAAGAATTAAGTCATCAGCAATGTTATTGATAAAGAGGACAAAGAGCAGTGGGCCCAAATAAGACCCCTGGAGTATTCCAAATGTCGCAGTGATTAACTACCTGACGTACTTTTGACGAGTCTTGACTCGTGATAACATTATTGGAACAAACATGAATATCACGAGTCAGACTCGTAGAATCAAAGCTAAATGTAAAAATCACGAGTTTGAATCGTAGAATGATACTGAGAATATATATTATTGGGAATGGGGTTTTATATTGCTAAATGAAATGAACTCTTATTTGTAAAATAATACTTTGATAATTTATTAATACTTTTACGTAACATGAGGAAGGGCAATTTTGACCACATCTAGCGAGTTTTGTCACAAGACTAGCAGAACGCAGTGGTCGAAATTCTTACAACCCTGTTTGGGTCCTTCAGCCCCTGCAGTTCTGTTTCTCAATGTTTTCGAACTTTCTAAAATGCCAGATGTGGCTTAGCTTGTTGGAAGAAGCCCTTGAGAAAGTACGTTAAGAGAAAGCTGGTTTATGGTTAATTTTTGCTTCATAGTATTAGGCGGACCGGAAAGTAATGTCGTTTTCTTACATTAAATTCAAACACATAAATTTTTAACGTTTTTTTATTTTAACCATTGATGTAATCACCTTCGTTATCAACAACCACTTGCCATATAGCGTGCAAATTTTCAATGCCAAATCAATAAAAATTAATTTATTTTTCAACAAAATATCTAAAGATGGAATGACAGAAACGACATTACTTTCCGGTCCCCCTAATATTTCTGTATTCAATTTCCAACATATTTGCCGACCGATCGGGGAGATCTCCCCATTTTGAAGAAAGTCGGGGCCCGACCGATCGGGGAGATTTCCCATTTTGACTTTAGCAATGCGTTTCTCATTTTCTGTCATTGTTAACTACCTCGGCCTCAAGTTTTTTTGCGATTGCTGACGGGCTGCTGCTGTGGAGCACAACATATAATAAAGTCAACTAATTTTGAAGGCTCCTTATTGCCTATTATTACGGTTCTTTAGGTTCCGGATTTCGGGACCTCTAAAAACCTCTAAGGTTTAAATATCCTCACCGGAGATGCAGAGTGTGTTCCACAAATAAAAAATCGGGCTATACCCGCTATGTTTACGAATTTTGTAACGTGCCATTACATAAACTACAATGTTTTGAACGATACCATACAAAAAAACAATATTAGAATATATTACTGTTTTTCTATTCCATGTTTGAGTCGTCTTATTTATCCTCAATCATTTTCAATGTCCTTAATTTCCTGATATTGTTGGCTATACTTTTTGAAACATGATTAAAAATAATTGTTATAAACTTTTAATTTTATTTTTTGTATAAATAATACGTGAAATCGTTAAACGAAATTGTTGTCGTGAAATATAATTGCTCACATGACTAGTTTTCTGACTTTTTTCAGTTCAAACACTGAATTTCAGTCCGTGCTACTTCCAAAAAATGCGCGGTGGACAGGGTAATTTGGTTTTCTCAAGTGCGGTGGAAACCGAACAGTTCTCTGTGGCGGGTGCGGTCAGCAAAGTGTTAAAAATAGTTTGATGGGGGGGGGAAGGTAACGATTGAAACATTTGTAATCTTCTACTGGTTGGTACGGCAAGGGGTTAAGGGTTAAATTCAATTACTCGATACAAATTTAACCCTTTGAGTACTGATATAGTCTAGGTCGAGATACTTTGAAGATCTCCCCATGCAGTTGGCCAAGCGTTAAGAGTGATAGAAAAATGAATTTCACGTTTCCAAAGCAAAACGTTAAAGTCTGTTGCAACGTTTGCGCAGCCTCGAGTTGCAGATTTCATTCCGCACACGGCGTAGACGGCGTGTTAACTCAATTAGCATCCGAGGGAGGATAAAGCACACGTTAAACTCTCATTCATGCCGATAGCTAAAACCTTCGAGCGTCATCGCAAACAACACTGCGACACGAAACATCAAACAAATCCCCGAAAATAACGGGGCGGGTTCCGATGTTTCTCAGAAGGAAGCCTGAGGTGAGCCAGAACCCAGAAATATCGAATCGTGTTCCCAAAAGTAGTGTCTTTTCTTAAAAATTTCGAAAACCCAAATGATATTTCCACAAAACTAAAAGAACCTTAAATTTTAATAAAATGAAAGGTTATCTATAATTGGCATTAACACTCAGTTATTATCAGAGAACGTAGGCAAACTTTTATTAACCTTTTTACATTGAAAATTTTTATTGGATAATTGGTTACTATTTTTATTCCAAACCCCACTTTTTATTATTTTATAGTTCTCAAAAATCCCGATAATTTCGGGAACCACAATTTCTTTTATATCCTCAAAAGATTTGGGAATCTCGATTTTTGTTTCAAAAAACCCGATATTTTTAAGATTTAGACAGTTTTCAGTCCCAATTTGATCCGACTTGTACCTCAGATTCCCAAAATTTCCGGGTTCTTGCATACCTCTTAAAAAACTCCTCTTTTTACCATTTTTCAAGTGCTTGGAGCCACACTACGTTACAAAGAATTTCTACGTTGTATTTAAACAAAAATTACCCAGCCTGGTTCACCTGACCAACGCGCTGAATTCCAAGGGTGTCGTGAAAGGTATTTCCTGGGGGGTGGTCGAGGATATTCTACATTTATTAACGTTAGATTTACGGACATTTCATGTACATATGTTTCTAATCTATATATACTAAGAAATAGTTATACATTATACAGAATTTGAAATTGCACATGTAAGAGGGAAATAAATTTGGGTGTGTATACGTATCACTCCATTGATATAAGTCAACAAAAATTATTGGGAATAATAGTAATTCTTTTTGCAAATTTTGCTCATGAAGCCTGAAACCCATCAAATTGACGGGTCTCGTAAATCTAGTGTTAAGATAATTGAATGAATAGATTAAACTTCGATTTTGAAATCAGTGTTCAAAGAATTTTCTTTATCGCATTAACAAGTTGTTTTGTATTGATGTGGAGAAGAGCATAACTCAATCAGCTATTTTGTCTTCTTAAGTTAAAATATCCTATCTTCCATTTCCTTCATTTTCAAGATATTTCCAAATATTTGAGATTTCACGCGTTTTTTTTTTATTTTAAGCAGAGTTAACAAATTCTAAGGTCTTTGTAAAGGTCTAAAACAGTCTAATTTATTTATTTTGGCTGTTTTTCAAAAGATGATACTAATTTAGTGTAATTAAACTTTGGTACTCTTGAATATCAAAAAATACTACACAGAATATTTTAACCCTTTACATTCGAGGAATGACTGTTACTTGTTCACTATTACCAACTTCAAAGATGTTCAAGCCAAAGATATTTTCTAAGATTCGCTTGTATTAAATTTTATTCAACTTAATGAAATAATACACCAAAAATTTACGACTATTTAACCCTTTGCGTCTGAGAATTTGCATAACTATCATTCGATGAACGGTAATCTTTTTTTCGAGCCCAAAGGTTTAAGATAGCAGGGCAGCTTATTACTCCTTATCCTTTAAGCTATTTTAAGAGTTTTCTTGCGCACGTGGGTCAGTATAAGGAAAGCAAAGCGTTATTATTATAACAACAGTTTGAAATTAAGAATATCGTTTCACTAACACGCGCGCACAAACTTTTGCGGGATGCTATAAAATGTTAAAGCGACAATTTATTTTCGAACGGTAAAAGATATTAACGGTGATGTTAATCCTGGGTAATTCTGAAACTCTGTTGTACGGCGAGATTATACTAAACAGAAGCGGAGACGTTGGGGTATAATATTGTGGGTTAACGATTATGATGGAAAGAGCACGGTCCATCGATTTTATAAAGCCTACTATTATAACATCTAAACTTTCCGTGTTTGTCCTTTTTTTTCACTCTGCCTCCGCTATCGCACAATAGACGGATGCTATTATTGCGAAAAATATAATAATAGCAATTTAACCATTATAGTGTAAACGCGTACAAATTGTTTTATTTGAAGCAGCACATGTTATTATTAATTTTATTATTATGTACAAATAACCTTATCCGTATGATTAAGTTTTCGGTATTATAAATAAACTGCAGATTTTTATGTATTTTTATATTTTAATGAGAACAATTAAAAAAAAAAAAAGAATGGCACCCTATGAAGGTTTGCTTCGTTTCTAGGCAAGTGATCTTCACATTTTTTGGAACGTGTACCCTTAGGACGAAAATAATCATAAATTGTACCCCCCTAAGTATATATTATATGTGAGTGTGTGTGTGTGTCAAAAATGATTTTTTTTTTTTTTTTTGATGTAATTAGCAGAAAAAATGCAGAAAATCAAGTTATTTTTATTTATTTATTTTAAATGAAACAATATATATACATGTAATTGATAAATTACAAGAGAGATTTTAAATTGTAATTAAATGGGAAACACTAGACGTGAAAGCAGAGTTGCTAGGTTTAATAAAAAAAAAAAGCAGGATGGCAGAAAACTTGTTAACTCTTTGGGACTAGGTGGGTTAATAAAACTGGTCCCACCTTTTCTTAACTTTTTATACATGGCGATTTATATTTTTAACCCACCTCAAAAAGTTGAATTTACTCGATCGAACAATTTAAGCTTAATAATTGAAATGACTGTTCTTTTCCATTTTTTTTTATATTAACAAAAATTCTCTGCTATTCGGGTTTTTATTTTCTTTAACACTACAACTACCGGCAATTAAAGTGTACTTATTTACATGGAAGATATCAAATTGAAAATTACATGAAAAAATACCGAATACATAGAAAACAAATCTTTATTTTTACCTCCTGCAGAAAATGATAATAAATTTTGAAAGCTTTACCACAGTGAATTTATAAGATTGCTATGAATAATCACTTCTCTGGTAGTTCTAGTGTTAACACTAGATTTACGGCCATTCCCTGTATATCTATTTCTAATATACATATACTAAGGGATAAGGTATACATCAAACGGAATTTGAAATTGCCGAACTAAGAGGGAAATAAATTTTGGTATATTTGTATCGCTCCACCGACAAAACTTAAAAAAAAAACTGCTAGGAATAATAGTAATTGTTTTTGCAAATTTTGCTAATGAAGTTCGAAACCCGTAAAATGAATGGGTCTTGTGAACTTAATATTAAAGTCATTCAAAATAATAAGTTTTTAAGCGTCAGACTTCAAATGCTACAATGACGTAAATAATAATATCAACACTAGATTTGCGGACATTTCTTGTATATCTATTTCTAATATACATATACTAAGGGATAAGGTATACATCAAACGGAATTTGAAATTGCCGAACTGAGAGGGAAATAGATTTGGGTATATTTGTATCGCTCCAACGACAAAACTTAAAAAAAAAACTGCTAGGAATAATAGTAATTGTTTTTGCAAATTTTGCTGATGAAGTTCGAAACCCGTGAAATTTACAAGTCCTGTAAACGTAGTGTTAAAATCGTGTGCCTCGAAGACTTAAAAGAACGTCATCGAATCGCAATCTCTACGCCACTTAATTAATTTCCAACCCCGAACGAACGTCGCGTCGAAAAAAAATAGGTTAAACGTGTAACGTTTGCCTACCAAATCGCGGGCTATAAACGAGCAGGAGGAAAATTATTGGAGAACCAACGGAAAGGCGTGTATTCGTGTTCACAGTATCGGATTTATGCGCTAATATTTGCCTTATAATAGGCGTTGTAGAATTTCGGAAGTGGCCCACCCTTTCTACAAAGCCTGTGCGCATTTGAAGATCGATCAAAACGCCGCTTTCGTTACGTCGATAGGGTTGCCACCAGCCTGTAGGGTTGTTCCTGCCGTTTATCGGGGTCACGAATACACGGCGAGAATGAAAAAAGCTCAGTCAATGACGGAGTAAACTGTTCTCTCCCCATGTAGGTCGGCGGTCGGTGTCGTTAGCGGCACGATTTTCGCTTTTATTAATCGCGACAGGTGCGATCCGTCGACGTATCACACCCTTGCCCCGGCAATCTGTGTAAAGCTTCGGTATTCGTGCACGAAGGGTACAACAGCACCGATTTTCATGAAATTTAACCGTTTGCGTACCATGAGCCACTTTCAGACGCATATACGTCGCGCGTCGCTATTACTATCAGTAATCCAAGTGTAGAGTATGTTTATTTGCTTGTACTGCGATTGATTACACTGTGATAGATTGACTGATAGATTGAATGCGATGGATCGAATGTATAACTGTGATTATGACTTAACCCTTTGACTGCTACGGGCGCATATATGCGCCCAGCACAAGCCGTCGATATAGACTATGGGCGCACATGTGCGCTCGGCGACGGCTTTGATCATTTACTGCTGTCTTACTGAATTTGTCAAGAAATTATTTTATCATATCCGTGTAACACTCAGAAACAACATACCTTGTTGCTTATCAACAAGAAAAATCTCGTTTATTTCGTCAGTTTTCCCTATATCTTAAATTCGTTTCATCTGTTCATCTGCCATTTGACAAAAGTTATGTATGGTTTGGAGTTCGTTTTGTACATTTCATTTTATATATTTTATAATACATTATAATTATCAAATTATGGCGTTTTAAAACTTTACCCTTGACGAATAAATAATATATATTGAAGATAAAAAATATTTAAAAAATTGAAAAATATTAATTTTGGAGTGGATAAAGTAACGGTAATTTGATTCTGTACAATATTACAATTGAATACACCGCCGAACAGATTCAGATTGCGTGAAAAAGTATTCAGTCCCCAGCGACAGTTAGTGCCGACTGCACGCCGTCGACGCGAAGCGTTTCGGCTCAGAGTCTTCCGCAGTCAAAGGGTTAACTGTGACTGTTAATTGTGATAACACCTTTATTACTATTTTACCGATTAATTCAACATGGAATTTATTGTCCTATGCAACCTAGCAATTAAATATGCTATTATTATTTGCCATTATTATTTTTTAAACCCTAAGAATGGTATCAAATTTCCGGGTACTGTTTTGGTCACCAGTCAGCGGACAAGTCACAGCGACTGACAAGCGAAAAACTTGCCGTCCAAGAGCGCTCCGCAGTCAAAGGGTTAAGAACCTGGCGTTAATGTTTGCGGCACCCCCGCCCGAGGTCGTTGATCGCAAACAATGAATATTTCTATTTTGTTTCATTTATATATTTATGTATATTTTGTAATTAAAATACTTGTTTCATTTATATATTTATGTATATTTTGTAATTAAAATACTGTTTCAAAAATATATTTATATCACCAATATAAGAATATTCCAAATAAAATGTATTACTTTTACATATTAATCCATATAGCGGCATAAAAATCTTCAAGTAATTCGGTACTCAAAGGGTTAAACACGAATTAAAAAAAAAAAAAGTCTAACCACAGATTGGTTTATCAAATCATAACCGACTATTGTCCATCGAACGTCCCTCACCTGATCGACTTACTCAAACAGCAGGAATTATTCAGCGGGAGATTTGCGATATTTACATTACATTAGGGCAACTTGTCGATTTAAATGTCACATACAGGATGTCGTACGATATCTAGCAATGTTATTGAACCAGCCTGGCGCCCTGTACAGCTCTATCGTGTCGAATCCGAATCTATCAGAACCTATACCCGAAGATTACCGGGATCCAGCCGGTTATTATGTCATTCAACGTATCGATTCCAATCAAACGTGTGAAACACCGGTGACCCGTGGTATTTGCCGGAGGCAGAACAATGTTTTCAAGCGGACAAGCGTTCATTTTGTTCGGTTCGATATCGGAGCAAAGCAGCTGACCGGAAAGGAAGCAACGAAACTGTTGAAGAATTTACCACTGCTAGAACGTGGTGTGTTGTTGAATATTATCGCGTTGCGACTTCTTAACATGTTTTTAACACTATTCCTACCACGACCGGTCAAATGACCGTTTTTAACATTTCGATTAGAATTTCATATATACAACGTAATTGAATCGTTTTTAACCCGTTGCCGCAAATGACGTCTATAGCCGTCCGATCTTTGGCGATACGTAGGCAAATGACGGCTATAGCCGACGTGCACATTTTAATCAATAAAAAAGAGAACAGCGTTAATACGAAGTGTGCTAACACATACATTTGTTAACCCTTTGACTGCGGAAGACTCTGAGCCGAAACGCTTCGCGTCGACGGCGTACAGCCGGCACTAACTGTCGCTGGGGACTGAATACTTTTTCACGCAATCTGAATCTGTTCGGCGGTGTATTCAATTGTAATATTGTACAGAATCAAATTACTCTTACTTTATCCACTCCAAAATTAATATTTTTCAATTTTTTAAATATTTTTTATCTTCAATATATATTATTTATTCGTCAAGGGTAAAGTTTTAAAACGCCATAATTTGATAATTATAATGTATTATAAAATATATAAAATGAAATGTACAAAACGAATTCCAAACCATACATAACTTTTGTCAAATGGCAGATGAACAGATGAAACGAATTTAAGATATAGGGAAAACTGACGTAATAAACGAGATTTTTCTTGTTGATAAGCAACAAGGTATGTTGTTTCTGAGTGTTACACGGATATGATAAAATAATTTCTTGAGAAATTCAGTAAGACAGCAGTAAATGATCAAAGCCGTCGCCGAGCGCACATGTGCGCCCATAGTCTATATCGACGGCTTGTGCTGGGCGCATATATGCGCCCGTAGCAGTCAAAGGGTTAACGTCCGGGTCTGAACTAAAGTTTGAAAATTTGCGAAACTATCATATGCTAGGATTATGAAAGGATGTCCCATGAGAGGAGACAGCCGAGTGCAAAGGGTTAACAATTCTATTATAGGTAAAAATGACTCTGCATTCGTCTTTCGCGTTCGTTGAAAACCTTTCGTTTTCCGAGGGTTAAGAACCATTGAGATAGATGTTATTCGAAAAGAGGTGACTATTATCGAGCTGTGTTATAGACGCGCGCTTCGCGGTGATCTCTAATTATATGTGCACGATGAAGGAAATAAGTTACGTGCCGTATTAATGCGATTCTTCTTTACATGTACACGTCAGGTTTAAAAAAAAAGTTTGCCTCTGATGTCAAGGATACGTGCATATGAAATGATATATTGCGGACATCACGACTTTGCTTCGATTGACCGCTAAGCCCGTTTGTTCTTATGGATCATCGGTGTATAGCTCTGTTAGGATGTCCTTCGTTTTTAGCTAGGGTTGCACAGGTATTTAAGAATGTACCAATGAATGTTAACCCTTATCACTCCAACCGGCAGTAATACTGCCAAGTTGTACAGTTGCGCGACAAAATGATAGCGCAGCCTATGATACAACACAGTAGTACAATGATAAGGAAGTTAATCCTAGATTCATAAACATGCATGGGAGATACACTATTCATTAACATTCGTCTCTCAGACGAACATATTATATTGATGATTTTTATTTTATAGAACACAAGGAGCAATAAGATACACTTTAAATCTGAAAAGTTGTTTATTAACCCTAGAACTCTTGAGCCTCGATCTGTTACGCGAACTCCTAAGGCGGGGGTTCTTTGAACCCATACTTCTTTTTATACATTTATCCTGGAAAAAGTTGTTTTTTGGACAATTTTTTGCAATCTTAGGATATGTTATAGTTTGTAAACAAGACAACATATGTTTTTGCGTTCAATTTCTATTGATTTATGTATATTTATAAAATATAATTAATATTTAATGTATATTTTTAAAATATATGTGAATGTTTTCTGCAAACATGGTTTTTGCAATTGTAACAAATTTGCATTGATTTCAATAAACTATTATATTTTATGCATTTGCTTTTATCCTCCAGTATACACTCATAACATCTTTCCTTTTTTGTTGGTTTTGTATCTTTCGGTATTTTAGTTCGTAGTGTCTTTCCAGTTAAAGTTCTCAATTAGTTACATAGTTTCATTCTTCGTAATTATTATTCTTAGAGAATAAATTCTTTAGAGTAAAAGAGAGCGTGAGGGTCCATTTCGCATGATCGCCACCACGCAGTGGTGTACCGTTATCATGGCGCGTAGTCAATTATATTTCTCGTATACTTACTAATTTTTTACACATAACAACGGGATCATTTTAATATCAAACTTAAATGTATATATAACAATAAATAATTTTAAGAGAATTTTTTTATAAAAGAGAAATGATTCTAATGTAAGGTTTTCCAATCTGTGGGTTCGAGGACCCCCCTTAGGAGTTCTAGGGTTAATTATTAATTTTCTGAAATAAAAATAGACACGTTAGTTATTCTGAGCAATCGAATTTCACTTTTCTATTTCTTTCACTTTAAAGGTTTACAAGTGTTTACGTATTTTACGTGGTCTGTGAGACGAATGTTTATGAATCTAGGGTTAAATAAGACTTAAAAAGTTGTATACTATAAATGTGCAATTTTAAGTAACACATTATAGGAAGGTACAAATAAAATTTATCGTATTGATAAAATCGTAAGACACAAATTAACTTGTTTTCGGTTAAAACAGGTTATCGTTGCTCCTGGCAACAGAATTATTTATTCACTAAATAACCTTTGAAAAACATAAATTACATCAATGAAGTATTTATGACGGTGTTCAGTTAAACAACATGAAACATTGTAGAAGATTCCACGATAAGAGCGTGTAACGCACACCATTTTTAGATCGATTTATTCAAACACTTCCAATGTCACATTTAATAACAAAGAAAACACGCGAATTTCCCTGTATTGGAGCTCGACAATATTATCTTATTGCAGACTGTAGTTTCCTTTACCCAAAGCGAACAAGCTCCATCATACTGATTTGGTATATTCTATATGTTATCGTTTTGCACGTGTGTACGTTTGTTTTGATATATTCTTCTTCCTAACGATAAAAAGAACAAATCTTTTGACGTACATTGTTCGTCAGAAAATATAAGTAAGCTCTTCGTTTCGAACATGTGTATAAATATAAACAGGTAAGAAAAACAGCGACGATATTAGAAAGTAATTCTTACAGGAAAGCAGATTATATTAAACAAATGACAAAACAGAATATCAAAAACGTTACAAAATTTTGTCGTTTTTACATATTTGTATTTTTGTGGAACGATTCCCTGAGTTTTAATATATTAGATGAACTGTAGATCATTAACCCTACAAGCTTAACACTATTCCTACCACGACTGGTCAAATGACCGTTTTTTAAATTTTGATTAGAATTTCACATATACAGCCTTTAAATTTTAGACTTTTCCTCAAATATACGTATAACACATTTTTCAATATTCACTTCTTTTTTCATTGTTTAGTTTCTGAGAAAAATTTGTAGTCTGTCTTACGTAGGAATGTCGCGATAGGAATAGGTATACGTGAAGTGTCTGTAGAAATAGTGTTAATGCGTGGTGTGAATGCACCCCAAGCGAACTTTAAAGTACCCTCATTTTTCTTTATTTTATGCGTTTACTTTCATCCAAACAGATCTTTGATTATTTAAAATCAAAAATAAATCGAAAATAGTATGCATTATTCTCTTTATTATTAAAAACTGGAAAGACTGTTCTGTAAAAGCAAAAGAGATGCACGGAAAGTAGAGGATGCAATATTACACTGTATCAGAGCTCAAGCCTTTTATCGAAGAAAATTTTTCACTACCTCAAATACATATATGCAGGTACATAAAATAAATAAACAAATAAAACATTTACTGGTGGAATAAGATATTTAATAAAGCTAAAAAGTAAAATTTTCTCGAATTGAGTACGATTGTTTAAATTTTTCTGTCTATTTACTGTATTCTGCATATTATAATTTGCATTGTATTTCTAACTTTAATTAGACACCTTAAAATGTCTTTGATCAAAATAGTTTTGATAATTATCTTTACTTATTAACCCTTTGCATTTAAGAGGTGACTGTAGGTCGTCTAATAATATTAAATTCAGAGATTTTCAAGCGCAAAATATTTACTAAGATTCGCTTATATTAAACTTCTTTTGGTTAAGTTAGGCCGTATACTAAAATTTACATATATGATTATTTAACCTTCAGGTCTGACTAATAAAAAAAGCTAACTAAAGTAAAAATTTGTGAAACTATCATTTGGCAACTGACAGCCGCCTCTCGAGCGCAGAGGGATAATATGTGAAAATTTAATCTTTTTTTTGTGAATAATCTTCAAAAGTCATCGCGGTCTGCTTGAATCTATCACGAAACCTCCTTCAAGATCACGAGCTACAATTTAAGAAGTTGCGTGCCCTATATTATTCACAAAGACAAAAGAAAAATATTATATATTAAATGTTATACGGAAAAGAATTATTCATTTAGGATTAATCATGGTTTTTTATTTTCTGTTACAGCGTGTGCTCGCAAAACTCCGTGCGGGAGGGGGTAGGTGAGACTTGGCGACGAGTGGGAAGGGTGTTCTCGGACACCAAAAGCTGGGGCACCCTGTCGAGGAGGTCCTGGAGGAGGAGGTGGGTCGCAGGAGAGAGGAAAGAAAGGAGGTGACCATCCACCCCACATGGACGCCACCCCCAAAGGACCCCCCGTACCCCCCACACCGGATATCCTGTCACCATTATTTAGCCGCGGAATACCCGACCTGAACGTAAGGGTGTCGATTTCTGCCGTGCATCACTGTCAACGTTCCCGTCGAATATCGAAACATTCGTCGCTTGATGCTTGCCGCACGACGGAAACGATCCGCCACGCGCCATCTTTGTCTTACACGTGCCTCGACCTTTCTCACCTTTGTTTCTCGTCAACGTTCACAACGACATTACTCTCGTCAGACGGAGATAGCAAGCCATTTTTTACCCTCGTTTTTACACCACGACTACAGTCGTGCCGTAAGTTTGATGCCGCGTTTTTTACGACACGGGTCGCGAAAAGTTTTCAAGCTGAAAAAGTACTTCTAAGAGGTGTCACCTTCCGCGTGAAACATATCTACAGACTCCGTCCAAAAGCGCCTAACTACGAGCTGCAGCCTAATAGACCACGCAAACAATGTCTCGCAGCGCTGCCACGCGTCCTATGCAAGGTGAGTACACGTTAAATTTTATTACAAATACTATGCGTTTCCGCGAATGAGGAACTCAAGCAATGTGACAGAAGTTGTTGCAAAGTGTTATTGTGAACGGCTTATTTTACATTCGATCGGTGATTCTCATTTTAAACGGTATTCCAATATAAATGTGTCTGGGTTTTCAATATATGTTGAATCAGAAACGTAGGTGTATCTTGGATACAGCACATATTATTACAGATAAGTTTCTCGTAATACCACCTCATGGCCGTTTAAAGTTTACCGAATGATAATTAACTCCCTCTACACAAAGTGCGTTCGATATCTTCGAATCGCATCACGATAAGTGAAAAATACGTGGCACGAATTTCTCCATTGTCTCTCGTTTACAACCACCGACCGGCACATGCTAATACCTACGATTTACTCGTTTTGACAATCGCTAACGTAGCAATCCTCTTTACCCCCAAACGGTGGATGTTTCCCAACAACACCCGGTGGTTGTTGCCTTGAAATATCATGGCACCACCGGCGAGGTGACTCGTGGCGCCGTCAAGGGACGACGCCTCGAAGTCTCTCAACGATCATCGAACAATACCTCGTTCGACGACACGGGTCTTCGTCGTACTGTTCGAAGTGTAAAGCACGCCGTCGTGCAACGGCACCCTCGTGCAGTGCGTAAGAAACGTGATATATACGCGGTGTGCAACGCGTAAATCTCGATGCACGGTGTTTCGTGAATCGGCAATAGGTACACACCACTCATAATTCGTGTTCAAAGGTGTTCGAAGGTAATGGTTATGGTGACGGCAGTGCTGACAATGGTAAAAAACATAGAATGCCGGTGTCGATGTTTAACGATCGTCGAAACGATGGACGGTGCCCGCCCAACACGCACCGGTTAATGTTTTTCCTGTGAAAATCATAAAAGGACTGAGGTGCAAGTGTCGTGTGTCTCAGTCTGTTCGTTGCTGTCATCGACGACATTGTGCGGTACTCTGTGGATTTCTCTATCGGTTCTTTCCTTCCCTTCGGTATCTCGGTATCTTCATCGAACTATTGATTTCCGTGAAAGCGTTTTCGAACATTTTTACATATGTGAAGCAAGTGAACGCTTTCTAGTTATAAAATTTACGTTAAACGGCCTCGATATGTTCTCTCACCGACGACGATCGTTATAACGACGTCGCCCTCGTCGACGCGGGCGCTTCGACCGCCAGTACCCTTGCACTGACTGCGAAAACAACGAGGTAACCTGATTCCCTTAGAAAGAAAACGAAGGTCGTACGCTGCCGTAGAAACGATCGTATGTCTAATAATGTCGATGGGGGAAATGAGGAAACGGTACTGTCGCAAGTTTCACGAACTTATCCGTTTATGCCTACGTTTATCAACGAAACAACCAAGAATCGATACGATCAAATGTTATACATCGATGACATTTTATCTGATGTAGCGCCGGTAATCGGTCAAGATAATCAACGATACGAGACATCCGATAAACACATATATGTATATATAAATTCAGATGTATATATTTGAAACATCAGTTGCTAGATATTTAAATAACTAAGGTATCATCTGCCTACTGTTAGAATAGTTAAGATCGTTAATCGATGTAATTTCTTTTATACGTATATACAGTCTTTTTTCATAATACGAGTTAATACAATGGAAAATACCTTACTCCGTAGACAGGTGGAACGATTGTCTATTTATCGCCTATAGTCGTGCATTTAGAACACGGTCAAACGCGCGTTATTAAATTCTTTTCAAACGAGGTTATTTGCACGTCTATTTTAGAATTTTATTGATGGTGTAATACAAAAGAAATGAAACGGG
Organism: Tetrapedia diversipes; assembly: GCA_033822845.1. Lineage (NCBI taxonomy): Eukaryota > Metazoa > Arthropoda > Insecta > Hymenoptera > Apidae > Tetrapedia > Tetrapedia diversipes. Next base: position 61,330 of record JAOPTO010001455.1, on the reverse strand, counting down.
TGTAACGGACACTCCGGATTACTTGAGCACCTTTGACGCCAGAGACGGCGCCCATTTAGTAATTTTCTAAGCAGATGTAAATCTAGCCGTAAGTGTCTTGCTTGCGGTCGGTGTCAATAATTGTGATATTCTTACCACCTTATTATCCTACGCAATGTGTTGAAACAATGACCTCAATAAAAATACAGCAGTATTACATTACATTTATTTCAAATATTTTATAGTTTAGCTAAAAGAGTATACTTTTAAAATATATTTTACGAACAAAATGTCAGTTATCGAGAACTTATTAATTATTCAAACTATTTTATGTGTACGTGTGCATAGTGTTTACGTATATGAAACATATAAATATTTGATAACGGTTTTCTAATCATCATTAATGATGAATGCTAATATTCCCTAAGTATTTGATAATTGTTCCTCCTTATACGGATTTTAAGAAATCGAATCATTAAGAAGTGTTTAACTCCAGATTACGGTCTTAAAACATTAAAGTAGAGTAGTACGCGAGATATGTTCAGAAAAATAAATATTTTACGGAATATTATTAATTTACCTTTTGTTACCCATTTTTACAATATATGCTTGATAATTAACAGATTAACACAGTACAACATTAAGCGTTGTACACCATGGTAGATTAAAAAAAGAAAGAAAGAAAAAATCTAAATATTATCTCCACATTAAATCATTAATTTTGAAATTACAACACCATAGAAATTAATGCAATCGATTTTTTCAACTATATTGGTTAGATAAAAGTCTCAAAGGATTGTTTAATCTTATCCGCAAAACAATTTTTAATTTAATCCGTCGATAACCACCTGCTATTTTAATAGCAGAGATTAAATAAGTGTTATGAACCACAAGAACGTTTTCAACTTAGCTATAAATGGTATCGCGAGGTTATCGCGAATTAATTGCGAAGGATTGCAATGTGAAGGACTCGTTCGTACTTGTCTTCTTACCGTTTCTTGTTTAAAAATTTTTTGAAATTACTATGTAATGTAACAACACTACCGTGTTCACATTAAATTTTGTTAAAATTTTTCTCATACCGACGAAAAACATGCACGCTATAATTCCTGAACTCTAACATCTGGCATCAGTAGGTTACATATTTTTATGGAAATTTATATTTTTACGAGTGTAATAAAAAAAATAGAATCATCAATTACCCTCTAAATACTATAATGCGTACTATACTTACGATATATTTCCTATACTTTTGCGTATTATATAAATTTTGTACCAATTTCATATTTAAATTTACCATAAATGGATACAAATCCGCAGTCTGGTCATTAGGATTTTTATTCTTTTTGTCTTCGCTCGACCGCCTTCTTAAGAATTTCCAAATACGATGCAATGTCTACAGCTTCCCATTTTCATTAACATTGTACGTCCCTTCTGCCTGCAAACGAGAAAGAGCCTTCTTTTCCGTTTTTCTTTTGATCATCCGTGAAAAGGAAACTGACATCGAAACCATTATATTCAGCGGCCGCAACGATGTAATTAAATGGATAGTTCTCATTGATATCGATAACTTAAACTAGCTGGATCAGCGCCAACTATCGGATTCAAGGGCGATCGCTCCTATGGTAACACGTAAAAAATGTGCAAATGGTATTTCCCGTACCCCGGCAATGCTCTTTAACGGCGTTATCTTACGTGTAGCATGAAACGCGAATTATGTAACAACGGTACGAGCTGGAAAAGTGTTATACTGGCGGGACTCGATCGAACGCTGGCAAATAAGACGTTTTATTGATTCTTTATGACAGAAAGACAGTAAGGATAAACACAAGCTTCTTGCTCCGCACGTGTGTATTGTGTCGCAACGATTTTACCGACGCGTTTGCTTTTTTCTTGTTCTTTCTCTAATAGACTTAAGCGTGGCGCCGACAAGATTTCTCATTTTTCAAGAACCAATTTACAGTCTGCCCGGAGTCTTCTCGAACTCCGGTTTATTTCTGAAGCGAAATAACGTAATAGAGTAAGGGCATGGAAACGAGATCAGATCTCCTTCTAGTTTTTTTCCATTATCATTGAAACGACGAGACGCCATATCTTACTCGAGCAAATTATAAACGGGGAATGTGAGGAATTCCGTTGCAAGTTTCGATTGTGTTGTAGTAGCTAATAAATGCGCGATTAAGGTTAGGAATTTGATTTCTGGCAATTTTTAACACTTTTCATATCGGCTTGCGCTATATGTACCTTTTTACCAAAATTATACGCTAATGACGCATCGTAACTGTCGCGTCATTTGCTAAATTAAAATCGCAACACTTTATTTTACACGACGTTAATAATAGCGCGGAGCGTTTTATAAATGATCCTTAGCCTCTGCAGTTTGTAACGTTCCACAAGTAAAAGGAAAAAAATGATTTTTCATTCTGTGTACCGTCTTGTACGTAAATGCGGATTAGAGGTTTGTGAAATGATTTAGTTAGCTTTGAGCGAGGCCCCATCGCGTCGCATTTACGTCCGTTTTCGCGTCAACATTATCATGATCGGGTACGCGTTTGTTTTGGTTTCGTATGAACGAAAATATCGGACGCATCGACCGTCTTAAGTTAAGATATCCTGTCTAGTATTTCGAAACCTCCGGGGAAACTGAAGTTTAATTATTTTGAATTAGTAACGTTACTTGGAAAACAATTAAGACAAACGAATTAGGCTGTTTCGAGATTTCTACAAGGTCTTGAAGGCTTCCTAACCTTAATTAACATATAAAAAAGAATACATAGAACATAATTTATTGTAATTAATATGTATCTGATGTAATTTAGTTTCTCGCACCATATACAGTATATGATATGTTCATTAATGGGTATTTTCCCGTAAAAATAAATAGAAATAAAATATTTTAATATGAAAAATGAAAAAATACGAGATAGGATATTTCAATTTTGAAAGGCAGATGTGGTAGGAAGGAATTCCAAGATCAGCCAGTGGCTATTCGTATCAAAGAGTGACATCGCAGAAAATCACATTAAAGAAATCTTAGGATCGATCCGATTGAAAGTCTTCGAAAACCGTGGACACAGTTGAATACAGACACATGCACGCACGTTTGATTTGTCGTTCGGTAAAGTTCATGACATCACCCGGGCCTCAAAATAGTTTCTCGATGCAATTACAGTGGAACCTCCTATATACGAACTAATAGAGAGAGAAAAGTATTCGTATAAAAAAAAATTGCGAATAATAGAACTAGTTTTTCTTATATCGAACTTCATGTATTTAAATGGACATTAAGAAAGTTACATAGTTGGTTTATCTTACTTTTAAAATGAAGTTAAGATAAAGTTTGATATGCTATGCAGTAGGACCTCCCTTATCTGAACATCGTACCTGAATATACTATTATCCGAACAAAGTCTTATCTAGTAACAGTTTATGTTGTAAAATTACGAAATTCCATAGTGAAACATATATAGCATACATAACCATTCAAGCAAACCAAATAAAAGATAAAAACTAAACTTAGCATTAAAAAAAAAACGCGATTATTTCGTTATTTGAAAATTCTTTTATCCCAAACACTTTTGTCGCCCTATTACCTCATACATGACTGTCTGTACCGTACTAGATATATACCATATTAGTATAACTTTTAACATAAAAAACCTTCGTTCACATAATGGGTGTTCAGAGGTTCTACTGTATTCTGCATAACAGATTTCACGTATGCATTCACTGTGTACCCTAGTATCCGGTTGCGTTATTACCTCGAAAGCAATTTCCACGAAAATGTCAACACGACGATTCCCAGTCGCGCGGTTGAGAGCCACTGGGGCGCTTTACGTAAGAGCCATTATCGTAGCTCGCGTCTTAGGAGATCGGCTAGCAGAGCGGTCTTCTTGCACTTGTTCGTCATGGATTCCCTGGAAATCTTCGAGCCAGGCCTGTAGACCTGAGACGCAACGTGGAAACCGCTAATATTTCGAGAAGGTATACACACCGGATATTTTCGTTCGTAGACGTCCGAAGCGGCTTGGTCGAACGTCGCTGACATCATGCGTGCATGTGGAATCAAGGACAGGCGAAGAAAACGTTGCTGTTAAAGGATTCGCGTTCGCCGCGCGTCTTCCCCCTTGTGGGAGGGCGGGGGGGGGGGCATTCGATCCTCGTTCTTCACGCCCTGGCCATCTTTTTCAACGGGAGAAGTTTTATCTGTCCAACCAGAAGTGCGCGTACATTTCGTTATTTACTGAATACAGATGGCGCGATTTGCACTTCTCTTTTATGTTATTGGATGCAATTGAAATGCACACGTAAAACTGTCCCGAGATTGGATATTCGTTTTCTGGTACACTTGAGTGTACCTCAATACATCCGATTTATTCCTTACATCATCCGAGTAATAGTTGCTTCGTGCCACTGGGCAACAATTCTCGCGATTGGTTCGCGTTCATTTAATAATCAAGACTCTCGGTACGTTATGTCAGATGCAGTAGCGGATATAAGTCCAAGACGAGAACATTATATAAAATGATATTGTCGGGCTTGTGTACGAAGAGGGACCATTAACACAGTTTTACAGGGTCAGTGGGTCTTGGGAAAAAGAATGACTGTTTACAGAGAATCGTAAAATGGTATTCTTTACAGTATAGTTTTATAATTTGAAATGTTTAAGAAAGGTTTTTTGAAATTTCACTTTGTTGTTTGAATAAAATCAACTTTGAGTTTCCAGATTCAAGGGTTTCGTGGGCCATTTTAGAATTTATAAATAGCGTCTATGTATATTTATTCCAGTTATCAATAGGGTAGCGTTTTATTTATTGATTAACACCAAAGGTAAACTTCTCCCTTTGTGTTATTTCCATAGATTTAATTACCCTATTTACATCTACTCTTTGGCGTTAAACTTTTCATCATCCCTACTGTAACTTTTACTAAATATTCGAGCCGTGATTATAATTTCTAATTCGTTCAATTTATGTATCTTTGGGATTTGGAACTTTTGACGAGTCACACGCAGATATGATATCGTTCGAAATACTGCAGGAATGTGTATGCAAAGATTAGAATTCTGCGTAATCTAACATCGTGTTGGAACGATAAACAATTTCAGGGATAGATTGCCGGCGTTCTTGTTTTAGGCCTGCGTTGAAAATTAACGTTCCATTGAAGTTTCTCCGTTACGGTTGATCTCTGAAATTTACCGATAATAAATCAGATATATCGATCCGTTAGAACTATGCGGGGTTCCCACATGTCGTGCAACAAGTACAAAATTTATACGTAACCGCGTACACAAGCAACCCCTTCATGTCCCCGTTTATTTTCCATAGAAACGATCTTTAGAGATAATTACGATGCTTGTTCTCTAGTAGTTGACAAAACGTTATATTTAAGAAAACGATTACAGCATATGTGAGACATGTTCAACGTTGTGACCAATATGAAAAATGATTTCTGTATTTTGACTCAGTGGTTCTCAACCTGTAAGTTCTGACCTTCAAGGGGGTGATGGATTTCGAAGGAGTCGCTGAGGATAATTAAATTTGTTGGAGATAATTAAATATTGAGTTAAACTTATATTCTGAAACGATTATTTTCTAGCTGTTTTCTTTTTTATTTTATTAAAAAATCTTCTTATGCGGAGGGAGGAGTCATAGATCACCTAACTATTCTGACCTCATTTTTTTCATTTTTCAATGTATATATTGAAATGTTTGGAGTTACACACTTCTTTTTACTTTAAGGAGAATAAAAGAGTAATAATGATTTTATAAAAGTCTAGAAACAGTCTAATTAATTTGTTCTAACCAATATACGAGTGACGTTATTAAATTAAACTTCACTTTCTTCGACTGTTTCGAAATGTTAGATAGGATATTTTAAGTTAGAAGAGTATTATTGTGAAACGTGTCGAAAGAAGTTGAGAAACACTGTTCTAACCTAAATTTGTCATGAATCTCTCGTGACAGGGAATAGAGAACATCGAATCGGCTTTTATTTTTCAAATTATTTTTAAACCGGGATGAAAGCGAAATCGCCCGAACGTGGGTCAATGTGTTAATAACGCGCGTGTTTTTCAACTAAGAATAACACGTTATTTCTAACCGAATGTTTCATCGACGTATCGCGGATGGTCAAACGGTTCAATTTTAGCGTAAAAAAAAAAAAAAAAGAAAGTTTCCTCGGTGCCGTTTCCCGTTTTCCATTTACACCTCGGCGTTAACGACACCATAGAAGTGAGAACGGCAGCGGCAAACGAATCCCTGCATGTGCAAGCAGCAGGATCACGTGACAGGAACGATTTCTTTGCAGAAACCCCCCTTGGAACCACGCAGGAAGTCCTCGCGCGCGACCGTTCGCAGCTAAACGAAAGTCACGCCATTTTTACGGCGCTTCTCCCTTCAGCGAGCCTGTGAAAGCGTTTCGTTGTCTCAGTACCTGGAATACACCTGTAATACCAGAATTCTGGAGCCACACGATGCTTTATGCTTTACGTTCAATCGCGAACAACGGTTTGTCAAGCGAAATCGGCTGGTTTCCCTGTGAACCGATCGACGACATCGAACGAAACTGAAGAGACACGTAAAACACAAAGGTGGTCCTGTCGTGGACGCTGTTTCATCCAGAGAAAAGTCGCACGTTGAGATATTCTTATGAGATTCTCATGAGAAATAGGTACGTGTTGTTGTCGACACTGGAGGAAAAATGCCGATCAAACGAAACGACTGCCGGATGATCGGTGGAAACGTGATTGTAAACAGGCATCGTGACTTAACGGAGACAGAGTTCACGGGCTAATGCCGTGCTGCGCTTGCGATGATTCGCGAGGACGAAGAAGAGGAGGGACCCAGGTGGAAATATGTAAGAGGCGAGGCGGACATCGTCTCGTCGGCACGGCCGAAGTGCCGCGAGGAAGAAGAGGTTGGCCTTATAGAAGGTTTATAGTTTGCGTAGGATAGACGATGAGCGTCGAGGTTGACACGCTGGAACTCGAGGTCTTCGAGGTGAGTCCTCCAATCCTCTCGAGGACACGACGAACGGAAGTCGCGCGCGGTGCCTTCGGCAAGGGTGGTGAGGGACTTGCCTGAAGTCGACGCTAATTAGCGCGAGGACGCTGATAGAGCGTGTATGCTAGTGCTTGGTGATTAGAGGCGTGCAAGAATCCGAAAGTATCGAGTCGAAAAGTAGCTCTCTTTCCGAAAGTTTCGGGAATTCTCGAGAATTTCGAGAATTTTGGGAATCTGGATGATATTTCGCGATTTATTTATTTATTTCTTTATTTATTTATTTGTTTAGTATATGGGTTAAACCTTTTAATATAAATAGGTTGCAAATTAAAAGTTAAAAATTACAAATAAGCAATTAGAAAATTAGAAATTAGTCGTAGGTAGACAAGGGATGAAGTATTTTACGCTTGAAGCAATCGAAGGACGAAAAAATATCCACTTCCTTACAAATGGTATTTAAATTGATAATTACGCGATTAATGCAATTTTGTTCGTCAAACAACGAACGAAAGTAGGATGTAATTTTAAATAAATGCAAGTGACAAAAAAGGGGTTCATCTATAAAACTAAAAGAACCTTAAATTTTAGTAAAAAAAAAAAAAATTTATTTATATTTGACCGACATTAGAACTCAATTACTATTAAAGGACGTAGAGAAACTAGCTTTTTTACATGAGAATATATAATAAAATTATATACGTATATCATGTAATTAGTTACTATTTTTATTCCAAAGCCCAGTTTTTATAACTTAATAGTTCCCAGGAATCTCGAAAATTTCAGTAATCGCCATTTTCTCCAGAATCCCGGAAAACTGGGAAATCTCGATTTCTTTTCGAAATTTAGATACTTTCGGATCAAGATCCAACCCAACTCGACCTGAATCTCAGGTTCCCGATATTTTTGGGTTCTTGCACACTTTTATTGGTGATACAATGAAATGATCGTTGCTTTATGATCTCTTTCAAATATACAGAGCGAGTCTTGCAGCTTGATCACCTCAAATGATTCATGGATTATTTTTTATAGAAAGAAGCGTTCCAAATAGAAATTGTATAGTATCAAAGTGGACGACACATGGTACTGTATCTGTGTTTGAAACAGTCTTTTCCTATGACAAATAATTTATAACTTACTTGAAGCGATTAAGTTGTAAAACACGTCATTCTGTGTATTTTATATGTGTGAACCAAGTGATTAACAAATCGTTATTTATAACTGCCGACCGTTATGAATAATAGATGGATATTGGTTAATTTATCAAATTGACGAGACGTTATGAATAAAGTTACATTTTATTTGGGAAATTTAATTTTGACGTAAATGTATAAATCTTCTGATACTTCCTAATTTAATAAATAGATTATAATATTATAAGTATTTATTGAGATTTATGTAAACCTCAAAATCTGTTACTTATTTATGAGATACATTCTGAAATTTAATTTTGTGTTACATTTTCGTCATACTTATCTCCAATTTGTTTGTTCATTTCATTCTTGAAACAAACAGAAAAGCGTACGCATGCATCTATAATATACAAGAACCGCCTTCAAACTCGATGCAACGATAAATCAAACCTGCTCTCGAGAGGCGACTGCCAGTCACCAAACGATAGTTTCGCAAGTTTTCAGGCGCAACGGATTGAATAGTCATACACTTTAATTTTAGTACGTTACTTGGGTAAACTGAATGAAGTTTAATGTACAGTGACTCCAAAAAGTATTCGTACACTATGTCACAAATAAATTCGTTTAACCTCGCAATTCTGAGTCTGATAGATAAAATAGAAATGAAACTTTGTGGGTATGTAGATCGTAATAGTATACGTATGAATTAATCTCTTTTCATCTAAATGCCATTTTAAAGGGGTGAAACCAGCGTTGAAGTTTCTGAGTTTTCTCTCATTTTTTAAAGATAACTTTGTAATGATACTCGACGAAGCAAAACCTGTCGAATAGAAAATGTTTAATTTTTAATACTCTATCGCCCTGTCATAAAAAAAGAACCCAGGAAAGCTTGTATTCAAAGCATGAACAATCATTGAAATTTTGATGTTCCTTATCAGCCCCCTTACAAGATATTTTGCCGCCCAAAAAATTGCTTCACGCAGGACACACTATGTTCTGTGCACACACAAAATTTCAGTGAAATCAGAATTTCAGGATTAGGAGAATTTCCTTATAATACAGTGTACGAATACTTTTTGGAGCCACTGTAATCGTAATAAATGTTTCGCGCTTGAAAATCCTTGAAGTTAATATTATTGGACGACTAAGAGTCACCTCTCTGGTGCAAAGGGCTAGTATTGCCAGAAAACTATCATTAATATCACTATAGCCGATCAGATTATAGCAGTATTCGTATTCACCAATCAACGCAATAAATTACGATAAATTGCATCAAGTTTATTACACTGTTCGTGTTTGTCATTATTCGTAATGGTTGGGTATTATAAATAATGCCTGTATTAATCACTTGGTTCCCATACATATAATCGTCTTGTCTCGAATACTTGTTTGCATCGATTCGATGTCAAGAATTAAAAATTATTATAACGGTGCAAATCAGTTTCCTCTAAACGCGACGATGTGCTTTCGAGTTACATCGTATGCTTCGTCTCGTTTGTATCAATCATGAGCATACTGTTAAAAATTTTCACGTTTGTTAACTTTTAATCGATAAACGAGTGCAAAATGTCGCTATCGAAAGCAACTTGAGCTTTTTTGGTCGTTAGAGGCTTGTACGTTTCTTGAACATCTTCATTGGATTTCCGTTCGCTGGCTCTCGTGTGCCGTTTGACGATCAATGCACTTCTTATGTGGTTCCCTACAGTGCAGGAAGCGTTATCACATAAAAATAGAAAGTCTAAAAATGATCGAGCTCCTTCTAGAGTTATGAGAAAAACTAAATCCAGGTTCGACTAAAATAGTGTTCATTTTTAAACTGCTGTAACTTTGTAAAAACAGGTCGTACGACGGTCTTTTTAGGGTCATTTTAAAATGAAGGTAAAAAGAAAGCTTCGATCTTCAAATTTACCTTGGTTTTGGTTTCAAGAAAAAGTTTTCAAATTTAGTTGCAAGAAATAATGATCAAATTAGAACCGTTTGAATTTTTCCAATTTTTTGAAGAAAAAGGAAACTATCTTCACTGTTTTAATTGTTTCTTGGCATAACAGGATTTTCAAGAAAATTCGATTTAGGAATGTGAAAGAGAAGGATCTGACATTTAAATGACCTTAAAAAGATTGCTGTACGGCTTTTATTACAAAATGATTGCAATTAGAAAGTGGAAACTATTTTTCAGTTGAATGTGAATTCAGTTTTATTTATAACTCGTACATTTTTCTAAAATAAACTGTTTAAATTGTGTCTGCGTTTTTAATACATTAAGAAACTTTTAAGCATTCTCATAAAATCCTTTGTTTCGTTTGTTTTCGAGAAAGTCTCGCCGCGCGTCATAAATTTTATTAGGATTCTTTAAAAATAAAAACATTACGCATAGCGTGTCCCCGTGTTACTTTCGTATGTACGAATTAGCGTTTACACGTCTTAACATTGAACTCCCATAAATTTCCGTCGTTTTACCGATGTTTATATACCCAACACATAGCGCGAACGTATATTTTCCCCGTTCGTCGTTCTCCGGGCAGAATGTACAGAAAAGAAAATAAAGTAGCCGGTAAGTGCTTGCGAATTTTGCCACCAGCGGCAAGTGGAAAGCAAAAATATGTAATGGTGGTGTGTGACGATTTTTAAAATCATTCTATACCCCGTTATTTATTTGGCATACTTCAAAATACTATGTATAGGGCTGTTGCAAAAAAAATGTTTTGAAATTTATTTTCTCGATTTTGTTTTAATAATTGTAAGTTTTATTAATTTAAGAATAATGATATTTTTGGTTTTTTAAAAGAAGAAAATAAGAGGGTAGAATAACACCCACACGTGTTTTAATAAATTAAAATTTTATGGTCTTAACAATGATTAGAGTACACTTATTTGTGACAAAGAAATCAAATTGAAAGTTGTATGAAAAAAGTACCTAATATTAAATAAATAAATTTTAGTAACCACAGTAAAAATCATAGTAAATTTTCAAAAATTATAAATTGGTCGTTTTAATCCCCTTGATAGTTTTGATGTTAATAAAAAAACAAAATAAATATTTGCGACTACTTAATTTGTTATTCAATCGGACACTTTAATCTCTTCAAATATTAATACAAGATTCGTTGGGAATATATAGGATTAAAAACCAGAACATCACACTGAATAATTAAAACAAAGAGATACAGGGGTACATTACATATATATAAGTGCGGTGAGCTGAATCGTAGTTCATTACACAAATATTAACCTGCATGCACATGAACTACTTTGATGCTATGCCAGTAAATAGACGCGAAATCTGGTGCTTATAACATTTTTTCTTTACCGTACAGAGTGATCCTTCAGAAACAGGTCGTTCCGTGATTTTTTAAGGAAACAGACTTTGTAAGGGAAAATTTTAATTTTACGAAATTGAATGTTGGCGAAAGTAATTTTTCCTACAAATTAGTTTTTCGTTCGTACGTCACTTTTAAATAAACACAAGGATGTAATTGGTGGTATGATGATCAATTTTGTTTCGAATTAGTTAACTCTGTATGTCAATGCGGCCACGTGCGCCAAATATACATAGAACAGCATTCAAGGTAATCGTCGAAATCCGATTAATGAAAGTACAAATTGCTGCGCCAGTGGAATCCTTATGTGGCATTGGATAATTTTCCAGATTAAAGAATAATTAAAATCTAGAAAACGGAGTATCTGTTATAAAATTAATTGTATTGAAAAAGATAATAAAAAAAGGGATAAATTGTATAAAATTGAAGTTTTCTAGTAGTACATTTGTGAAATATTACATTACCGTGAGGGAGATGGGTGAACCGGTAAGGCGTCCGCTAGTAAACCGGAGGTCTCCAGTTCGAATCTCCTTCGAATCAACTTTGTGGAGGGGGGAAATTTTCTCCTCATATATACAAAATTTATATTTCTCCATTGATGATCATCTTTCACGCAAGTTTTAATTATGCACGTAATTATCACTGTGTTACGTGTATAAAACAGCGTTCTGTTACTTGCAAGAAAAAACAGATTGAGTTTATTGAACTAGCTTTGGAAATTGTCAGAAGTTGGTCAAGCATACCTCAAACATATCTTCTTTCTTTTTTGTTTTTTTTTAGAAACGCTTCAAACCGTTTAGGAAATTTATTACACTTTTCAAAGAATATTAAATTTTATTCCATATCATTTTAATGTTTTATAATAAATTTACATTTATTTATTAAATTAATTGTTAACTATTATAAAAGTCTTATGTTCAATTTGTATAGCGCGTATATCCGGTTATTTAGCAAGTACGATACAGAACTGAAGCACAGAATTTGAATAATTATATTCCCTAATAATTAAAGGATAACATCGATTGATTAATACTCAGCAAATTGTAGCTTTCACATGTGATTATGCATACGTACATGCGAAATCGGAAGTGTATCTTCCTATGAGAAGTACATACAGTAGATCTGTAGTATTTACCAAATTAAAAGCACGGGAATAATAATTTATCTAATGTGAGCGTTGATTAATTTAAACAGGATCACTCTGTATAATTATACACCAGTCGGCAACATTTCTTTCAAGTAAAATTTGTTTTCATCTATAAATTTAAACTGGCTTCGTAGAATCTCATACATAATTTCAACTCATTTCACGATACAGTCATTCCCAATTATCGATAAATTAATAAATTACATAAATTACATCAGCAACTTTAACCTCTATTGATATCATCATAGATTTTCTTCAAATTTCACTGAAATCTGTAGAACCTTTCCCATACATGAACTAATAGATAAACATTATTTATTTGAATGGTTATTAAGAAAGTTAAGAGTTTGTTTAAATATTTATGTATCCCACAACTCTTTCATTGTTAAATTCTACAATTTTATAAGATGAAGAACTACTATTTATGGTATTACTATTATTTTATTTTTGGTACTTTGGTAATAATTTATTTAAATACTTATCTATCCCACATCTCTTTGATTGTTAAATTCTACAATTTTATAAGATAAGGAACTATTATTTTATTCTGGTAACTATTATTTTTAGTATTCGTACAAGAGGGGTTCTACAGTAATGCAATAAACCAAATTTAAATGTGTCTCCTTTAGTTTTTACTAATCTACAATGTGCCTAATATATTACAAATAAATATTCAGTTCTTTAAGAACACTCCAAAACCCAGTTGTTCAATCGTTTCGAGCAGAGATTAAGAAAGGGGTGAAGCGATAATCTGATGAATATGTATGAATCACGTTTTCTTGGTACGAATATTTGCAATAATTCTTGATAAACGACGTTGAACACAACAGACTTGTCTGACACAATGAAGATCCGTTATAGCCACTCAGCTTTACGGTCATCTGCGTATCGCGGCATTATTACAGACACCGGAAAAGTCAGTCGACTTGCTTCACATACACACCATCGTCCATGACATATTTTCGCACACGACCAGCCATTCTACCGCTGTTCTACATTTTTGAACCAATTTTAAAATGCATGACGCTCTCTAGAGCATTGACGATGATACTCAATCATTTTTTTTTATACTCGCGATTACAAACATTTATACCAGAGAGACGGTTGCACGAGAGATGAAAAGGAATCGATGGTTTCTTGCACGTGAAACAGACAGGCTACTCGGCAAACAGGAATTTATTCGCTGATTCAGATCGACTCGCGTGTTTCTCCTAAATTGTTTTCCCTCGAAAAAGCATTCATGGTTCCTTTATCCAATGAACGGCAACCGAATCGCATTAATTTATTTAGGAAAAATAAGTATATTTGAATAAAAATAAGAATATTTGATTAAAATCGAGGCAAGTAGCAATATCGTTGAATTTCTGATGTCTTCTTATTTCTTTGTTCTCAAAATATTTTTGTTCGCGTAATAAATTTGTTTTCTGCCATTTGTCTTCAGTTACCGTTCACGTAAGTTGAGAAAGATAAAACTTTTACCAAACGAATAAAAATATCCTTTGACTCACTGTTCGAGCAGAGGTACAAAAGAAAATAGAGCTGTCAAGAATTTGATACTGTTGCTATAATTGGATATCCTGATCTATCGTTTCAATTTTATTTGTTGAAGTTCTAAGTGAATCTTAATCTTTTCTGTTAAAGTAAAAATCGGAATCACATCGTTACTATGGCTATAATTAAGTACCCTGGCTTGTCATTTTATTTGTTAAAATTCTTGGAGAATCTTAATTTTTTCTGTTAAACTGGAAAATGAAACCATTTTGCTACTATAAATATAATTAAGTATTCTGTCTTGTCATTTTATTTGTTAAAATTTTAAGAAAATCCTAATTTTTTTATGAACATAAAAACAAAAACATTTTTCGTATACCTGCATACGCTTTCATGAACTTTCATACTTTACTCTGCTGAACGAACAACGATGAGAATGGATACACATTTTCCCTTCGTCCTTAGAACAATGGTTCTTAACCGATGTTCCGCGAAACACTAATATTCCTTGTGCTCGCCACAGGTATTCCGCAAAATTATAAAAATATTACAAAAGGTTCCATGGAAAGAAGATGTGATTTATTGTAGGCATACAGAATTATTTTAATTAATACGTTCCATGCCAGATCATTTTTGAAATCTTTCCGTTCAGGTCCCACATTTTTACGATTAAATAATGTTTCTGACCTACGTACGCTTTACAATTTTTCAGTAGTACAAAACTATAATTAAATTTTTGTTTTTAATTCTTCATTTTACAATTAGAATACCCACCCAATGACTTAAACGGAAATTTCATTGTAAGGCGTATACACCTGTTCATTTTTCTTTTTAAATTCCATATTTTTTAACTATTATTTCCTTCTCTTAATAATACGTAACATAATTAAATTTTTTTTTAAATTCTTCATTTTACAATGAGAATACCCAACCAATGGCTTGAACGGAAGGTCCAGTGTAAGGCGTATACATCTGTTCATATATTTTTCATAAGTTCCATATTTTTTAACTATTATTTCCTTTTCTTATTACTATGTGGCATTCTAACCGTTTTTAAAGAGTTTAGTGTTTCGTACATTTTTCCTGTAATCAAAAGTGTTGCTCCGTGCTTCGAAAAAGTTAAGAACCATTGTTTTAGAGATTTCATCAAATACCCAAGACGTTGTTGTCGTACACGATACAGCAATGCGAATTTAGATCGATCTTTTGTCTTGTCGAGTCGAAAAAACGAAATCGAAGGGACGGTTTTAGCAACCGCTAAAATCCTCTTTACACTCGGTATTCTGCCTCTCGTTCCCTTTCGACAGAACAGATCTCCGGGGTAGCCTGTGCATCGTCAGCTTGTTTTCCTTTCTCTTTTGGAACCGGGCGAACTTCGGGAGGAAAATAGAAATCGCTACCATTAATGATTCACCGTCGAACGTTGTTCGATTACACTTGCTTAAATCTATTTAAATCCTTGTCGAAAACTCCTCTTCCCCTACGAGATTCGTCTCGTTCGTCGCAAGAACAGACTTCTCGAATGGCTGGTCGAACAGAGAATTCCGATTCTTCTAATCGTTTCCTCGTATAAACTGGTTTAAGACTGCACGATGAATATTCATGATCTATAATTATACCCGCTTCGCGGTTGCTCAACGCTTGAACGTACCTTCGTTTCGCTGACTAAATTGTGATAACTCATTTCCCGATCGAATTGAAACGTAAGGAAAATTGAATGCATACATTTTCGCGGAAATCGAAATTTATGAAAACTTTTAAGCCGCACCATTTTAATTTCTGAAGTTAACTAAAAGAGTAAATGGTAGAAAAGACATTAACTCTTTGAACTCGAAAGATGATTCTCGAAGGTCAAGAAATAATAGTTTCACAAAGTTCCGAATACAAAGCGTTAAATAGCCAAATTTATAAAATCCAATATTGTCTACCTGAATAAATTAAATTTGAATTTGAGTAAATACAGATACTATTTATTTTACCGGTACTTTATACGTAGAAATTTTTTTGAAGGTCACATGTTCGGTGACCGAGGGTCGTCTTTCGAGCGCAAAGGGTTGAAAACGGAAGGAACTCGATTATGAAAAATAAAACTGCCTTACAAATGTAACTTGTATCTATCACATTCAGACTGAATCCATACCATAACTTCGAACATACAAGATGAAAAGCTTAGATCACAGATTGCCCTCGGAATACATTCGTTTCAACAACATAAATCTTCTCGAAGTATCGTTAGACTAAATTATTCGTAAGAGACCTGCAAAATTCAGCTCTCCTTAAAACTTCAAAGGACCAAACCCGTCCGCATTGGCCGTGTACCTCGGCGTTGTAAAGTTCGAAAGAGTTAAGAAGGAGTGATAGAAAGTAGCACACAGGGAGCCGCACGAAAAAAGGTGCATCGGTCGTGCCAAACGGCGTGTCCTCGACCAATCGTTAACGCCTCCACCGTGAATGCCTGTAACGCAATGCTGTCGTGTGACGACCAAGGTGAAGGACTGCGACGAGGCCGACAAAGTCTCGGTGGCGTGCACGACGACAAAGTCGGACGCGGAGGGCAGCCGGAAGGGATCGACGACCGCCGCGTCGGTGTGCAACGACGAGGAGAGCGCCGGTACGCGACGGAAGAAGAAGAAACGTCGAAAAACGAGGAAGAAACAGCAGCTGCAGCTACAATTGCAGCCGCTACCGCAGGAGGTGTCTGCTGATAGCCAGCAGCAGCAAGTGCAACACACGGTGGTGAACCTGACGTCGTCCTCGGACGAGGTCGAGGCGGTCGGCGAGTGCTCGAAGAGGGACTCGTCCAGCAGCCTGGGCGGGGCTAGCAGGCACAACACCCTGAGGGAGTCGTTGCTCACCGTGCTGGGCAAGCTGGTGATCTGGAAGGGCACCAGGTACCGCTCGGCCACAGCCGCGTCCTCTTCGTCGCTGGGGCCGCCAAATTCGCCACCCGCGACCGAGTGCATCGGTCGTAGCACCTCCTTTTTTTCCAGCGGTGAGTTCGCCCTCTCGATTGCGCTAGGTAATCCTGCGTATGGATTTTTAACATTAGATTTACCGACATTTCTTGTATATCTATTATATTTCTAATATTCATATATCAACCCTTTGACTGCTATGAGCGCGTATATGCGTCTGACGAAAGCTATTCGTATGAACTATAGACGCGTATATACGTCTCTGGTGAAAGCTATTCGTATGAACTATAAACGCGTATATACGTCTCTGGCAAAAGTTACTCGCGTGGATTACGGAGCACTTCGACCAGGTGTATTTAGCATTCAAAGGGTTAAGGAATAGGTATACATCAAAAAGAATTTGAAATTGCAGAACTGAGAGGGAAATAGATTGGGGTGGTATATCTGTATCGCTCAGTCAATGAAACTTGGCAAAAATTGCTAGGAATAATAGTAATTATTTTTGCAAATTTTACTCATAAAGTCCGAAATCCGACAAATTGACGGAGTCCTGTAAACTTAGCGTTAATACTGTGCACAGTAATCTCTCAAGATACAAAGTTTCTTTCGGTTTTTGAAGTAGCCAAGGCTTCAAGGGATCCGCAGATCGCGATGCATTGAATCTAAGGGTCAAAGCACATTTATCGGTTCGCTCATTCAATTTAGATACGAAATTAATTTTTACATATTTTAATTTCGTATAGAAAATGCTATGAGGACGTGTATTTTTAGAATTTTTATCTGTAAAATTACTAGTTGTTTTTCACTTAACCGTCCCTTAACCGTTAGCTATGGAAGAGATACATTTTTCACTGTCGTGAATTTGATTGTTCGATACTATTAACGAGATATGTATCTCGTGTTGCAATTTTTATTTCGTGATGCTACGAACGAAATATTTCGTGTCTTTTCCCAAGTGTACAATAATACAATGTCATTTATTCGATACTTTGAACGAGATTTTTCACGTCTGTTTTAATTTCTAACGATAATATCATATACGCATAGTTGATGTGATTCGACGAGTGAAAAATTGAATTTTTGGACGACAGATTTCATCTTTTAATAGAAAATGTGCGAGATACCTCATCTACAACACCGCAAAACAGAAATTGCGATGAAATCCGTGATAACGAAAGAGTTAAAGATACAGAGAAATTTTTGTCTGAAAAAAGTGGCTTGAAATAGTTAATTTTGATTAACAGGGCTGTCCAGACCTTGAACTTTACGAGTAAAAGGAGTTGATATCATTTTTATTCGTTATGTATTGTTTTAACCCCAAAAAGGCTGATCTTCGTTATGTTGAAAACTAGAGGAGAGGCTCGCTGAGCCTCTATCTAGGTTTATCGTATTTTTTATCTGAAAACATCTTTTTAAAACAAATATTTCAAGAATAATTAACCCGCTAATCCCTCCCTCTAAGTTTTTTGAGAGTTAAGAATTAAAGGAAAGAGGAAAATATATCGAATGTGTTCACTTGTTTCTGAATTCCTTTACCTTTATAGCGTTTTGTTGGATTGGAGGCGCCACCTGTGGATAATACTGAAGTACATAATAGAAGCTATTTGAATATCTGCATTAGACTTCTTTACTTTTCATTTTATGTATCTTTCATAACAATTGAAATTATTACAGATTTCAAGTTTGTGTTTAATCGTGTCTTTTTAAAAAGTACTTCCGACGTTTTGTAACCGTTTTTGTGAAGAATTTAAGTAAATATGGTATAAATTGATTGCCTCTAGTATTATAAAAAAAGTTTCATATTTGCTGAACAACTTTGTCTATAAAAATAATATTCTTTTTTGTTATAACAAATGTTTTATTATTCAAGGTAATAATTTTGATGTTCCTATACTCTATAATATTAATGAACCAAGAGTATTAATCGAGAAAACAAGTTCGAAAATACGAAAAATTCCCTCGTACGAAGTTCCGTTTTCGAGTAAATCGATGTTGAAGATTCATTCAAGTACACGTGCACTTAAGCGTGACCTCACCGATGCCTCGGTCTAATAGACACAGCTCTGAACTACTTGTACTACTATTCCTGTTTATCATGCTAAACAATAAAACAAAATCCCTTTATGTAAAAATTGATTTCTTTTTTATTGATATAAAAATGATTAAAAATATTTTTCTATTGATATATCTATATATGTGATCATATTCTATATATTACATTCCCGTGAATATATTTAAATTTTCAATATTAATATATTCAAACGTAAAAAGTATACTTTACATTTTTAGCTTATTATTAACTTTTTTATACTGTATCGTCAGTTCAGTGATACTTTGCAGGTATTAACAATGCGGATCGTGAAAGATTCGAGATTTTTGTTGTTTTAATAATAGAACGAAATAAATAACCGTTACATAATTGCTAGAATGGAATCGTTAACGTAACTGCAATAATTCTGTAAACATTTTACGGCAATGTTTCGTTTCTTGAATGAAACTGGAATTTTTCCAACCTTATAATTAAGTACTCTTCGCGGAGTGCTTCGAAATATAAATATTGAAAGGCTGTGTACGATGTGAACGGGAAAAATATCTTTCTGTAAACAATATAGTAATTTACTTCTTACTCGACTGAGAGAATTGTGCTCGTTTTAAGCTTCGATAAAAGAAATAGAATAGAATGTACACTTTTGTCTAAATATTGATGCAGCGATAATGTGGCGGTCTAGATGCAGTATCAATGCTTTCTCAGACTTCTGATGAAGCCTACCAACAGTGGTGAAACGTCGGAATTATGTTCTAAAATGACACGGTATATTTCTGAAAGCCTTTAACCGTTTCGTTTTAATTTATAAAACTCTACGCTATGGAATATCAAAAAGTGTTTTATATGAAACTTACGATGTAAAATTGATGATCGTTATGTAACTTGGAAAATTTCACAAAACAATTTCTCCAAACAAAGAATCAACTTTACGTGGAATATTTTCTGTCGAAAGTTTGCATCAGTGTTATACAGTAAAGCCTTCCTATACATAAACCAACAGGGAGACAAAAGTGTTTGTTTGGATACAAGAATTTTCGAATAATAGATGAAAATAATATTTTTTCTTTTAGTTACCAAACCTTTAGTTATTTAAATGGTTATTAAGAACGTTATATAATTTGCTCCGATGTTTATGTATTTTATATGCTTTCCACTGTCAAATTTTATAATTTTTTTAAACACCAGAACTACCGACAATTAAAATGTACTTATTTGCGTGGAAGAGTTTAAATTAAAAATTACATGAAAAAATACCGAATTCACAGAAAACAAATCTTTATTTATACGTTCTGTAGAAAATCATAGTCAATTTTGGAAGCTTTACCACAGTGAATTTATAAGATTGCTATAAATAATCACCAATTGATCATTTTGACTTCTTTAGTAGTTCTAGTGTTAAATAAAGTACCATTGTTAATCATCAATTGATCATTTTAACTTCTCTGGCAGTTCTAGTGTTAAATAAAGAACGATTATTAATCACCAACTGATCATTTTGACTTCTCTGGCAATTTTAGTATTAAATAAAGAACCATTATTAATCACCAATTGATCATTTTGACTTATCTAGCAGTTCTAGTGTTAAATAAAAAACCATTATTAATCATCAATTGTTTATTTTGACTTCTCTGACAGTTCTAGTGTTAAATAAAGAACCATTATTAAACGACACTCTGTTTGGATAATAGAATATCTGGATAAAACGTTCAGATAATCGTTGTTCGAATAAAAGAGGTTCTACTGTAATCTCGATGGGCGTGGACTCGCGAGAACTAGGTGCGACATTTGTGCATTTTAGTGTACATTTGGATAAAGCTATTACGATAACGAGTGAACGCCAGGGAAAAACTGTTGCACATTACTCAACCCGGTTGTCCCTACGTAATCTTGTAATCCATTTTGTTCACAAAATGCAATCTATCCGTGATACTTAACACAGTCGACACACCTCCTGTGTGTGCACACCACGAATGAGTTCGTTTTACTCACTTCGATTTAACTTTAATTATATAATTTCGTTGATTTAACTTGAATTATCCATGTTACTCGCAACTCGAACTTTGCATTTTGTTAACACTAGGATTACGGAACCCGTCAATTTGACTTGTTTCCAACTTCATAAGTAAAATTTGCAAAAACAATTACTATTATTCGTAGCAATTTCTGCTAATTTTTATTGATGAAGCGATACAGACATACCCAAATCTATTAGGGGGACCGGAAAATAATGTCGTTTCTGTCATTCCATCTCTAAATATTTTTCTCAAAATTTTGCCAATTGATTTTTATCGATCTGGTATTGAAAATTTGCACACAGGATAGCAAAACATTGTTGATAATATAGGCAAATTTTACATTAACAACTTTAGAAGAGGGAAAGATGGGACTCAGGTGTAAATAAAATAAAAGTGAAGTGATTAGAATATTAATAAATGTATATTTAAAACAATTTAACAGTAACAAGTTAAACGACTTTACAACTTAGCAACTTCAACATTCTTCCTTCAGAATCACACTCTTTCTGCCTTCACAGTTAAACTCTTTCTGCTTTCGCAGTCAATCTCTTTCTGCCACACGCTCGCATTTTCCCTTTTATATATTCTTGCAAACACTCGTTTCCTTTCTTTCTAATTGTCAACCTTTCGCACTAGATGCATTCGATCACGTTCACCCAAAATTCCTCAGTCGCTCAGTTTTCTCAAGTGTTCATCTTTCGCAGCTTAGAAACACTCGAGTCCAAACATTTTAACATTCACACGACCATCATCCAACTCAAGCACTCTTCAGATTTTCCTAAACTCGCGTTCACTCGATCGCATTCCTACAATAATGAGGGTGATTACATCACTGATTAAAAATAAAAACTCGTTAAAAATTTATGCGTTTGAATTTAATGTAAGAAAAGGACATTACCTTCCCGTCCCCCTAATATTTCCCTCTCAGTTCTGCAATTTCAAATTCTATTTAATGTATACCTTATTTATTCCTTAGTGTACGTATATTGGAAATAGATACACAAGAAATGTCCGTAAATCTAGTGTTAATCATATTCGGTCTTCTGTTTTGCAGTAAGTATAAACTGCGGTTACGTAAGAAAGTTATGTTGCGGCAGCGTGTTATTATCGTAAATTCCATTTCCTCAATTATTATTTTAGTTCCTCTTTTCTGCATTACGTTACCTTAGGTGCCGGTTAGAACCGTAAACTATTTTACAAGAGATTGAAATTTAAGCGTATCGTTTATTAGGTGCTTTCTGTTCGTGTTCGGAAATAAACAAAATTTCCATGTGTTTTTCGACATCAGCATTTGAAACATATAAAATATTTTATTTCATCGTGTATCTAAGTAGTTGTTTCAGAAATTAAGAAGAAGGTCGTTTATATAAAAGTTCATAAAAAATGTTTTTATTGTAAAATTAACATCTTGTCGTTATGTTTCGCAAAATTAATGATATCTTGATTTGTTTGCGAGAGAATTAGCTATTATTAGTTTTTCGTTTATCATGACTCTATAACAAGCAAAACACGTAACTATTATTCAGTTTGGCGGTGCAGAACCAACATTCAACAGCATCCTTCGTGTATATTAATACTTACTTAGTCGGTACTTCCGTTATTCTACGTGAGTATATTCTAGTCACATTTCAATACCAATTTGTACATAAAACGTTATATGTTAATTTAAATATAATTTAATTTGCTAGATTTATATTTAAAAAGATGTCGGCAAAAGTGAGGAAAAATTAATTTTTATTAACGTTATACAAGGAATACCGTTTAATGAGAATCATGGATCTTCCTCGTACGAGGACTCGCATATAACATGACCATTATTACAATTATCGTGACTCAGTGTTACTTCTTTCTTTCTTTCAGAAACGGAGAGAAGAATTCGCGCCAATAATCGCGAGTTCAACTCACAGTTTAATTATGCGGTAAGGTCAACACACGATTCCGTGATTCCCTTTTTTCGTTTTCATAGAACAAAGTTAAGAGTCAAAGAAATGGCAGCGACGATAACGAGACACGTTTCATATCTTTCGTTTTCTCTCTCCTTCCAGAACAACTACATCAAGACGTCCAAGTATTCGGTTCTGACGTTCCTACCATTAAATTTGTTCGAGCAATTTCAGCGGCTCGCTAACTTTTACTTCCTATGCCTGCTGGTGCTTCAGATGATCCCCGCTATCTCCTCCTTGACTCCCATCACCACAGCCATACCCCTTATAGGGGTGCTCATGCTCACTGCCGTCAAAGATGCCTACGATGATTTCGTAAGTATACCCAGAGAACCACGAAAACGTTTTGTCGAATAAAACAGATAGAATACATTTTTCTTAGCGTCCCGTAATAATTAAACAATTATTGAAGTGTTCCCGATTTTTCAGCAACGGCACAACAGCGATTCGCAAGTGAACAATCGAAAGTCTCAAACGTTGCGAGGTACTAGTCTTCGAGAGGAGAAATGGTCTCAAGTACAAGTAGGCGATGTAATTAGAATGGAAAATGATCAGTTCGTTGCAGCCGATGTCCTTCTTTTATCTACTAGTGAGCCGAACGGTCTTTGTTACATTGAAACCGCAGAATTGGATGGGTTGGTATTTCTTTAGCAGTTTGATAAATCTCTGTTAAATGTATTACGATAATTAATTTTATGTTCGATATTGTATTGCACCGCATATAAAACGTATTAGAAATGTAATTGAAAGATGAGAGACTTGTAATAAAAAAATAATGATGCATTCCATTGTTTTAGGGAGACGAATTTGAAATGTCGACAGTGTTTACCTGAAACTGCTGAAATGATGGATAATCATGAGTTGATCGGTCAATTTGATGGAGAGATTGTTTGCGAAACTCCTAATAATTTATTAAATAAATTTGACGGTACCCTTACGTGGAAAGGACGAAAGTAAGTTACCCCTTTTAATAAAATTTCATTTATATCTAATATTAGATTGTAATATAAAGTTGTGCGCATCGAGACTATTTTATGTATAATTCATTGCAGATACCCGTTGGACAACGATAAAATTATATTACGAGGTTGTGTGCTCCGAAACACGCAATGGTGCTATGGTGTGGTCATCTTTGCAGGCAAGGATACCAAATTGATGCAAAACTCAGGGAAGACCAAATTTAAGAGGACCTCTATAGATAGGCTGCTAAATCTTCTCATCATCGGGATAGTGTTCTTTTTACTTTCTATGTGTTTGTTCTGTATGATCGGCTGTGGTATTTGGGAGAGCCTTGTGGGCCGTTATTTCCAAGTGTATCTACCCTGGGACTCGTTGGTGCCTAGCGAGCCTATGGCCGGTGCCACAGTGATCGCTCTGCTTGTGTTCTTTTCTTATGCCATCGTACTGAACACAGTAGTGCCAATCAGTTTATACGTGAGTGTCGAAGTTATCAGATTCGTTCAGTCGTTTTTGATTAACTGGGATGAAGAAATGTACCATGCACCTACGAATACACATGCTAAAGCAAGGACTACTACATTAAACGAGGAGTTGGGACAGATAGAATATATATTTTCCGATAAAACCGGAACGCTGACACAGAATATCATGACTTTTAACAAGTGTTCTATAGCAGGAAAATGTTACGGGGACGTTATCGACGAAGTTACCGGGGAAGTCGTCGATTTGAGTGAGGTGAGTCTGTTTATCTCTTTATCCGTAACCAGACTCGATGCGGACGATGCGGTACGTTATTATTAGAGTATTTATTGTATAAAAAAATCCAGTCGTTCTTTTTAGCTTTTAATGTTTTGTAAGTGTAAGGTTTTACTCCTAAGTTAAACATTTTTGTTATCGTTGTAACGAGACTTATTGTGATGAAAAGTTTCCATTTCGTTGATGTTATTTTTTTCCGTTATGTACACGTCTTACATCAGGAAATACAGATAATTTGTTGATTTGTAAAAACAACTTTGTTTTTTAAAAGAACGT
Organism: Tetrapedia diversipes; assembly: GCA_033822845.1. Taxonomy (NCBI): domain Eukaryota; kingdom Metazoa; phylum Arthropoda; class Insecta; order Hymenoptera; family Apidae; genus Tetrapedia; species Tetrapedia diversipes. Next base: position 36,350 of record JAOPTO010001455.1, on the reverse strand, counting down.
TCACGCAATATAAATTTTTTATTCTATTTTTAAGTCATGGATAATTGTTTTACGAATTTAAACCACCAAGCTTAAGTTTCATTAAGTTTCACACATCAGTTTCATTCATTTCATATTTGTTATCAAGAAGGAAGTTTATGTGTTAAAAATTTTTTAAGCTATATATGATATTTATTGTTTCAACAAAAACGAAGATCTTTATTTCATTTTACAGCACAATTATTAATATTGCACATGAATGATAAATGTTGTTTATTTTCTCTTGGTAACAAAATAGAAACAATAAAATCATTTCAGTTTGGCCATATTTTGCATAAGTTTTCATGTACATCACTTAGCATGTGTGTGCTGCATGTAGACGGACAAAGCTGCCCGAACACCTACGATGCGATGGAAAAACGGACAAGAATTTGTTCAAGTTTATTCACCTATAAGTGGTCCAAACGTACGTCTACTGGAACAGGTGGACAGGATATCCAATATAATTGGAGAACCAGGAGCCAATGGCAGTCCGATGATTCCACATAAACTTTCAGTACGCATGTTAATAATTAACACATTTCTTCCACAAACGAAGAAAATTTTATGCACTACCTCGCTTTTTATCTGCTATTGTCATATTTGTTTTGCATGCTATGTTATTACAAGTGTTTGAGTATCATATGTCATATGAATGTTATTAAAAGTACAAAAATCTAACAAATGTTACAGTTTCATAAGGGTATAATAGTTATTAAATGTTGCTTTCCAATCTTTCTTTATGTTTTTCGTTAGATTAGTTGTATGTAGTATGGTATTTCATTTTTGTTTATAAATAGATGCAAGCACTTTTAAACTGCTTAAACTTTGAACACTAATTTTCACAATGCTTTAAAGGAATTATAAAATTGTAACATCTCATATGTGCCTGCTGACTTACAACAAATCTATTTATATGGAGGCAAGGTATTTACTTTAATTTTTAGTACTTCTGTTTCCACATACTATCTCTTGTGTGTCATACTAACACATAGCCAGAGTATAAGAAATCATTTCTAAATATTATTTAATGTAAATTTACAGACATTGCCACCATTGGATTTCTCATTCAACAAGGATTATGAACCAGAATTCAAGTTCTACGACACTGCGTTATTAGAAGCTGTAAAGAAGAATAACGAAGACGTTCATAATTTCTTTCGATTGTTGGCACTTTGTCACACTGTTATGCCAGAAGAGAAAAATGGCAAACTGGAATATCAAGCACAGTCACCGGATGAGGCTGCCCTAGTATCTGCCGCTAGAAACTTTGGTTTTGTATTCAAAGAAAGATCTCCAAACAGTATAACAATCGAAGTTATGGGAAAACGCGAAGTATATGAACTGCTCTGCATCCTGGACTTTAATAATGTTAGAAAAAGAATGTCTGTAATTTTAAGGAAGGATGGGCATCTTAGATTGTATTGCAAAGGGGCGGATAATGTTATTTATGAACGATTAAAAAAAGGCAGTGAAGATATAATGGCTAAAACTTTGGAACATCTCAATAAATTTGCGAGTGAGGGCTTAAGAACACTGTGCCTTTCGGTCAGAGATTTAGATGAACAGTTTTTCAATGATTGGAAACAACGTCATCAAGAAGCTGCTATGAGTCAAGAGAACAGGGATGATAAGTTGGATGCAATTTATGAAGAAATAGAAAAAGATATGACTTTATTAGGCGCTACTGCCATTGAAGATAAGTTGCAAGATGGTGTACCTCAAACTATTGCTAATTTGGGTCTTGCTGGTATCAAGATCTGGGTATTAACTGGTGACAAACAAGGTAAAACACGCACACGCGCGCGCGCACGCACGCACGCACACACACATTAAGTATATTGCATATGTATAATCATTGTTGAACTCAATAAAAATATGTATATTAATTCATGCAATATTATACGTATGTAATATAAGCAATATTATAACATAAGTAGGTCTTTATATTATTTTATTTTCTTTTTATACAGAAACGGCTATCAATATTGGTTATTCCTGTCAGTTACTGACAGACGATCTTACAGATGTTTTTATAGTAGATGCCACTACCTATGACGGTGTTGAAAATCAGCTATCGCGGTACTTGGAAACTATCAAAACAACCTCCAGTCATCAAAATCGACCAACTCTCTCCGTTGTCACATTCAGGTGGGACAAGGAAAGGTCAGGCACATGAAAGAGACGGAGTACCAATTATTAATCTTTTTTATACCTGAATCTGACTAATTAACGCATTTATTTTTAAAGTTTCTCTTTCATATTGAATGTGGCATCATGTTTTGTGTAATGCTTTCTTCATCTGGTTATGCCTAAAAATTTATAAATACTTCAGATTTAGATTTTCAATTTTAAACGTTATGTTAAGATATTGAAATTCAAAATTCAAAAATTCGCTGTTGAATAATGGAAACGTGTATATTATTAAAGATTTTTCGTTGCGAACTACGCATTTTGAATAATGTTTATAGTAATAATTGATTAATTTGAATATATGTTAGCATGCAGTAATTATATTGCAAAAATATTAATAGATTAAACTGCACCAGTATATCATTTTTATTAAATTTACTATACATACAATAATATCGGTTTTATCATATTTAAATTGTTTTTGCAAATTGTTCAAGTATGTAGTTAAATACATATTTGCATGTCAAGTTTGAGATTGTTATATATACAATATTAAAGTTTCACATAAATTAATTGCCTTCCTTTTAAACATTTATTCTAGAATTTAAAATATATTGATTTCGTCGTTTATCTTGAGCTTGTTAATCATTCTATTACATAGACGTTTCAGTACGTAATAGATTAGGTATTAGTCTTTTTTTTCAATTACTATAATTTTTATTTTGTATGTTTTCAATATTCTATGAATATTAACATTAATTGGTCGAATCGGATATTGATAATTATCATGTGCTTGAAACTCACTCCTTCTCTTTCTGTATGCTTAAAATTAATCTTAGTAATAATAATAATTATTATAATTATAATAATAACAATAACACAGAAAGTATGTTGCTTATGTCATGTTATTATATCAGTAGTTCACAATACAGTGCACTGTTTGTATTGTTTACAATTAATACACATTTTTTTAATCAGTGAAATAAATTAAATTTCTTCTTATTCATTCTGAGAATATTAATTGTTTTACCACTGATTACATAAAAAGAAGCAGAACTCAGTTTTAAGAAAATTTTGTTGATACAAATTTTATTTTGTTTTAAAATCAATCTGCTTCATTTGAACATTATTTTTTTCATATATAGCAGTGATACTGAATACAATCCTAGTAGAGATGAACAAGATGAACATGAGATGGAACAGGCAACAGGATTCGCGGTAGTTATTAATGGGCATTCTTTAGTTCATGCATTACATCCGCAGCTTGAGCAACTTTTCCTTGAAGTGTCAAGCCAATGTAAGTTAGCTATTTATAAAATTCTCCTATCTTTACGAAAAAAATTATTTAATATGTATATTGCATACTTTCAGGTAAAGCTGTGATATGTTGTCGTGTGACTCCTTTACAAAAAGCAATGGTAGTCGAATTAATAAAGAAGAATAAAAATGCTGTGACTTTAGCAATCGGTGATGGAGCTAATGATGTCTCAATGATTAAAACAGCTCATATAGGTGTTGGCATTAGTGGACAAGAAGGATTACAAGCTGTATTAGCATCTGATTATTCGATAGGGCAGTTTAGATTTTTGGAAAGACTGCTCCTTGTTCATGGTAGATGGTCGTATTATAGAATGAGCAAATTTCTTAGATATTTTTTTTATAAGAATTTTGCGTTTACACTATGTCACATCTGGTTTGCCTTTTTTTGTGGATTCAGCGCACAGGTATGATCTTCGTATCATTAGCACCCCTTCTTTACCGATATGTTTGTGCTATGATTGTAAAGTGATGAGTTTAAGGCGAATGTGATTCAAAAAATTCCTTTGTTGAGCAACTGACTCCAAAGTTGAGTGTAGAGGAAATGAACATCTTGATAATTCTGATTTTTAAAAGTGTTGTAATAAAAGTTTCATTTAAGGATATAAAATTTTCATATATTCTTACAAATGTATATACTTTGCAGACTGTATTTGATCCTATGTACATTTCTGTATACAATCTCTTTTATACATCATTACCCGTGATGGCAGTTGGTATATTTGATCAAGATGTTAATGATAAAAATAGTTTAATGTACCCAAAACTTTATGCACCTGGATTACAAAATTTACTTTTTAATAAAAAAGAATTTTGTTGGAGTGCCATACACGGTTTTTTTGCTAGCTGTGTATTATTTTTAGTTCCATATGGTAAGTTTGAGTAACTCAGTTATCATTTTATTATATTAAAAAATTGATATATAATAAAAATTATATAAATGCTTCTTAAGGAACATATAAGGATGGAGTATCACCAAAGGGCTATGTACTTTCTGATCATATGTTACTGGGAAGTGTTGTAGCCACTATATTAGTTATAGTCGTGACTGTTCAAATAGCCCTTGATACATCGTACTGGACGATTGTTAATCACATTATGGTTTGGGGCTCGCTCATTTGGTATTTTATTTTAGATTATTTCTATAACTTCGTCATAGGCGGTAGTTACGTTGGTAGTCTTACAATGGTAAGTTGTTTTTACTGTTATAATATTGTAATAATAAAAATAAACATAAGAATTAAGATATGATATTACTTGGACATATAATTTTAGGCAATGTCTGAAGCAACGTTTTGGTTCACGGCAGTCATTTCATGTATCATATTAGTAATACCTGTACTATCGTGGAGATTCTTCTTCATAGACGTTAGGCCAACATTGTCTGACAGAGTTAGACTTAAGCAAAGGTTGGCACAACTTCGTTCTCGCCAAAGTCAAGACATACTTCGTACACCATCAACAAGGCGAACTCGACGTTCTCTTCGTTCGGGATACGCTTTTGCGCATCAAGAAGGTTTTGGCAGACTGATTACATCTGGCAAGATTATGCGGAAATTACCAAATGGTGCAGATTTTAAGTTTGCCATGCCGTTTACGAACAATACCAACAAACAAGTTAGTGTTGCTACTACATCACCAAAGGACAATGCATCCAAAAATTCGCACACATTGGATACTATAAATCTGTAATCTGGACATTATATTGTAAGTCTTTTCACCACCTATTAAATTTTGGATAAATAGCTTGCTAAATTACATAGCAACATTAATACGAGAAAGTTATTAAAATTTATACAATCAATCTTTTATTTCAATAACAAACAAGTTTTTTAAGCACGATATTAGACTACGAAGTTTTGTTCTATTTGCAATTTGCTCTCGTTACACGCAATACACACACAAATTTGTCATACCATACATTGTAATAGCTACAGAAATGCTAATTTATTAAATTCAACCTTTTGTATCAGTGCTTATAAAAATTTAAGTAATCGAATTTCATATGACAATAAAGTATTGATTGTTTGCATAAGAAATTTTACATACTACTAGTATCTATTAAAGAGTATATTTCTTTCTTCATCACCAGTAATTATTATTAGTTAAATATCATTTTAATATGATGCATTTTTAATAAGATCCATAATTATTCTAGACTCTTATAATGATACAATTGTATTTTTCAATATATTTTTGTTAATTTTCAAATGCATACATTTTATGAAACAACAGTAAATTTTAAAATTGACTTATAAACAGACCTATAAATAAATAGTGATTTTCACAAAAATGTACTAATTCTTTTATTGTCTAAAGGAAAGTATATAAAACAAATTATTATTTGTTACATAAGAAGAATGTTATGAAGAGTCTGGAATGAAAAAGATCTCAAATTTAACGAACTAAGCAATTAATAATCTAACAAATTCTGAAATAGTGCACATTAAAAAAGATGTACGGGTAGATTTATGATTATACGGATTTTACTTTGTATTATCTATTTGTTGCATATACTAATTGTTTGGCCATTGATTAAAATTAATCAAATTGCTGTTGTATGCTAATGTACCATTGTGAGTAAAAATGTTCGTTTGAGATCTATAATACTAATAAATTGGTGTCAACTTACATGTTATATTTGGAATATTTTTAAAGATGTATTTCCAAATTTAACGTGTTTGCAAGGATTTATAGTTTTTGCGAAAAATTGAGATATTATTCTAAATGAATATCTTTTATTTAAAAATTGGCATTAAAATATAACACAATAATAAAGTATATTTTGATTTGTATGATCATGACACTCCCTGTGTACATATGTGTAGAGGTGTCAAAAATCATGTAATATCCTTACTTGTATTATATACTGTTCTAGTATGAACATGGTTGCTGTAAAAACATGTTTACACGATACATTATATATATGTATACATAAGGAATATAGTTATGATAATAATTGCCTTTATAAAACATGAATATAAGAAACAATTAAAATTACTGTATCATAACATTGACTGTAAATATTTTAAAGAGATATATATTATATTAAATGTTAAGTATACATTTTTTAAAAGAAAGTAATATATAGGTAGATCAATTTAAAAAAAAAAATATGAAAATAGTAGCTATATTATATAATATTGCGGATAATGTTTGCCTTGGACTGACTACTGAATATATATGATATAATAAAGTAAAAAACAGTAGTAACAATGAAATATGTATTTCTACTTTTAATATTAATATGAATTCTAGGGAGATATAGTCTGTATTGGGAAAGTGTGTTCCACAAAGAATTTTTTTATTTAAACAGAGACATAGAAATTTATTGCTTTCAAACATTGTGCCTAATCAAGAAGCTACACAGAGTGTTTCACATTGCAATATTATTTTGTTTATTTATGTTTATACAAGACGGCGTATGATGTATATGTAATTAAATTTTCTTTTTTATGAATAATGATATTAATATGAAATTATTTAATTATTGCTTTAGTATAAATTTCCTTATTTGTAAATTCCATTTATGTTGTATGATATATTGATCTAAAGTTATTAACAGGGAGAAAGAATTTAGCTAATGAGACTGCTGTGTTTTATCTTCTCTTTTCTTTCTTTTTTTTTTTTTTTTAATGAATACATAAGTAACGAAGAAATGTCAACAAATAGGAGAGAAATATGTTTTACAATTTCATTGAATTGGTATACTTTTATGTCAGAAACTCGATATGTAACTCTAATGTAATAGCTATACTTTACCATAATGATATTTTAGTTTATTTTGAGATTAAAAATAATGTTTCTAAAGCAAGAGATATTAATCCTAAATTGAGATGTTAATTGAATTTGTTATAACAAATGTAGATTTTCAATAATAACACGAATGGACTGAAAAATAATTTTACAGGTATTTATATAACGAAATTGTGAAATTATCTTCAATGTTGGAAACAAAATGTATCGTGCTAAATTACTCATGTTAGAGAAATTGTGAATATATTGTTTTTTACACCCAAGGAAAAAATAATAGTTACCTAGAAAATGCACCGCCTATATTTTTTGTCTAATCTCGTTTACATATATATTTATTTTGTAACACTTCTTGCTAAGTAGTATTTGGATATGTGATATTATTATTATGAACAGCTATATTGTAATGTATGTATTACTTATTTTAAATCCTTAAAAGGGTATAATTTCATTTTCAGTTGCAAAATAACACCTTTGTCTTAAAATTTTAATACTATGGTTTTTAAATAATATTAGATAAAATACAGGTAATATTATATTTATATTAAAAAAAATTGTGTACTCTGTGTACATATATTCAGATAAAACTTCTACAAAACATGTATGTTGCTATTATTTACTTTTACTTTCTTCATTTAATGCATTGAAAGATTTATTGATCTTAAAAGTGTACATTAATATTATTTAAAAATCTTGATATATATTGACTTAATGTAAAAAATAAGAAATTAAGGAAAATAAGCATTATAAGATAGTCATAACATGTTGGTTGCATAAGTTGTTATATATGTTACTTTAAATACTGAATCAAATGTCTAGAAACAAAATGCAAGAGCAAACTGTCTGCTGCATGTGCTCTATAGACTGCGCATCAATTAATGCTTATAAAATATTTGCTTAGGACATAGTATAATTTAAAGAAGAAAACAATTGTACTTATAGCCATTTACAATTGTTGAATCTTCATTACATTTCATGTCCAGTAAATAATCTTTTACTACAATTTTTCAAATACGTGTTCTTCATGGGATGCTAATACAAGACAATAATATATTTAACAACAGCAATTAAAGAATATAAAAGTATTGCATGTAATCAATCATATGTTTATTATCTTTGAATTTCTATTAGTTAAATTATATAAATTGTTTTCATTAGTTTCATATTTATAGAAATATTTTTATTTCATTTGGTATTTTGATACTATGTCCTATGTACTATTTCTGATATATTCTACTTTTATGTATTAAGTAATGCATCCTATATAAAATTTATATCTTATCGAATTGAAGAGTTTTACAAGCACGTTACACATGTAGGGCCATGCAGAAGGGCGTACAAAAAGAAACTAATGTTATCGAATACAATGTTCCTCAAAAATGCACGCAGGATAGAAAACTAGTGTATATGAAACGGAGTCATATTTATCACATTATTATACAACATTTAAAGCGGTGGTGACTTTAAATGGGTTAAGTTATCGAGAAAAACATTAATCAATCGATTAAACTTATTTTTCTGCAATTTCTAGAGTTGTTGCGCTCAAATATACATTCAGTTACATGTTAATCCTGTGTCACAAATAAGAAAAATTTTTAATTTATATCTTCGATATAATAATGTATCGATATAAAGACGATTTACATTACTTCGTATTAAACCATGTTTTCTGGTTTTATATTACACTCTGTGTATTATCGATTTTGTAAATTTAAATATTGCTTTAAGTATATATATCATGTACAGTAAAATTTACTTTTTAAGTATATTATATTTTATGTGTAAATAACTTGCATGGAAGGAGAGATTTATGTTTCAAAAAATATAGTGAAATATGAGTACATACATCGTTCAAACAATCAAATGTAATAAAAACTACTTCTATAGAAGTTTTATTTTTTCCACAAGATTATAAAAATACTACTTTTTAAAATTTATTTTCAAAATTATTCTTGCATTTCTATATTATCATTTAAATTAAACATATTAATAATAATAACTTTGTGCTTTCTCATTAGCTTAAGTCTGGCAAGTATTGGCATATGTTCTGAGAAAAATTATTCGCTCGTTATGTTTTATAAAAAATGTTAAAAAAGTTATTACTTATAGTTCAGTCTGAATAAGAGGGACCACAGTACAATATGTTAGAATGAATTTGTCATTTATATATTTGAAGGTGTTTTAGGAGATTACTTTCATTAAAAACATATTTATTTGACATTAAGTGTTTATTTAATCCTTTAAAATTGTAGATTTAATACATTGAATTTTTATGTCAAAATTTAATTTCTTTTATTTACAGATTATACATTTTAAATGTATCATTGGGTAAATGTAGTAATCTTCTAATACATTTTGTCTTAAAACAGTTACATTTATTTACATGGAGCCTCTAATTTCGCACTTTTATGTCAGGATCTAGTAAAGTATGTAAAAAGATTAATGTTGCTTCAGTATTTAAATGCAGACGTCGTCTTAATTTATGCTTTTAATGTAACTATGTATACAATACAATAAGTTTTGTTATAGCTTTGCGTAATATATTAAAATATGAAATCCATTTTATTCTTACAATATGATTCTAATGTGAAACACTTTTTCATCGATTTCAAAAGTAGCCAATTCATATTGATATGTGCATTAATATAAGATATGTACAATTTGTATCTTTACAAAATTGTATTGTTTTTGTTACCCATCAGTATTGAATAGAATTTATGTATGTGTGTAATAGATACATGTATATCGAAAACGTGCACGGATATTAGTTAGAAGGTTGAAAGAATGCAATCAGTCGTGAGCGGTACTCATAAAAAACTATTTGCAAGCTTATCACAGATGAGCAGTGCAATATCACCAACCTTAGAAGAAATTGTGTCTCCTTTTTATTCACAAAGCGGATATATTAAAGAATTATTTATATCTTATACTTTTTCCGTAATGAAATCATTGACCGAACACTGTCGAATAGAAACAAGAATAAATAAAAAGAATCTGGTAATATTTGTACTTATTGTGGAACGCGAGTTTTGCTATAGAAAATGCTGCGAAATGCGACTACAGTTTTAATAATTTGTTATCAACGAGTTACCTCTTTAAGCTATCAAAATTCAACATTTCGCAAATTACAAAATTGTTCACGTATCAAACATTTCTTACTAGTTTTTAAGTTAATAAAAATAATGCAGCATAATGTATTTTTCAAATATGTATTATTATTTCAACCTATAACGTTCCTATCCTATGTATCATATTTAAATTTCAAGAATATATTATGGTAATGACATATAAAATTAATAATGTGTTTATGTATTCCGAATATTTTTAGAATAATTTTATAAAAAAAATATAGTATCCGTTTTATGTCATGTATGACCACAGTCATTCATTGTAAATATCTACTTAGTATTATTTCTCATGATATAAATTAAATCAATCTATATTTTTTTGTTTTTTCAGTTGTATATAATATTGGTAATTCACTATAAAATCTATAGGAAAAATAATAGTGAATTACCCTTTAAAACAATTTACAATTTATTCTGCTATATCCTAATTAATCTTATAGTTAAAACTGTAATCTTTTCGCAAGCGAAGCGCCATCCATTGATTCCAGTAACTTTCGTTTCAGACTAGGTTTCTCTTCAGGTTGACGTTTTACAGATGTAGGAAGAGGTAATCTAGGTCCAGGAGTTGGTGCTGGTTTATTACTAAAGTATGGCATTTGAAGAGCTTGATCACAGGTACATCTTTCCAAAGGATTTATATTTAACAGACTAGCAATTAAGTCTAGAAGATCATCACCAGCAGCAGTAAATATATGTTTCAATGGTGTACCAGGAAAAGGTTTAAACTGAATAAAATCTGGAAGTTCAGTCATTCCTGGCCATGTTTCTTCAGTGGGTGTACCCAATGTCTGAAAATTATACAAATAAGTTCAGTGCAACAATTAAAAAGTTATATTACAATAACATGTATAAATTGCTTATAAAATGCAATAAAGACAATACTTGAAATATTCTAGTAAGTTGGTCCAGATCAGATTCTCCAGGTAAAAACGGTACACGTAATAAAAGTTCTGCTAATATACAACCAACTGCCCACATATCAATTCCAGTTCCATACAGTCTTGCACCATATAATAATTCAGGTGCCCTGTACCATCTTGTTACCACTTGATGAGTATTTATTCGATTTGGAGACCCAAAAAATTTAGCTAAACCAAAATCACCAATTTTCAAAACACCTTCAGAGTTAACTAGTAAATTGTTCGGTTTCAAATCTCTATGAAGTATCCAGTTGTGGTGTAAATAATCTAAACCTTGTAAGGTTTGAATCATATATGCTTTGATATTCGCAGCTGTTAGAACTATATTATTATCCTTTATTATTACTTCCAAATCTGTATCCATAAAATCAAATACTAAAGAGACATTTGATTTGTGACCAAAAACATCTAAAATGTAAAAATTGTAATATATCTATTACATAAAAATAAGCTTTATATTATATGCAAATGATTTGTATATGATATACCTAATAAACCAATCACATTATCATGTTTCAATTCTTGTAATAGTTTAATTTCTCGTAAAGCTGTTCTATTTATTCCATCTCTAGCTTCCGCACGACTTCCAACTTTAATCTAAAATTGATATAAGTAGCATTATAGGTACTTAAGGAATTGACACTTCTTTTTTACATAAAGCTGCCCTAAAATGACAAACCTTTTTTACAGCAACAATTTTAGATGTTTCAATATCTTTGGCTTTATAAACAGTAGCGAACTGGAATATAATTAATAAATAAATTAGTGATATTCAAAGTAATGTCGTTTTAAAACTAACCTGTCCTTCTCCTAAGAAATCAATTTTTTCATATCTTCGCAACTTTTCAGTCATATTTCCTAAATATAACAATAGCTTTATTTTCTTTCAAAAATTCTTACTTACGTACTTTAAAAACCTTTATATAATAAAAACATAATATATCAAAATGCTTCGCTTAAGTTAATTTAAAACAAAATGTGAAACGTCCTCTGTAGGCTGCACACATGGATAGCAGCTTTGATCAATTATGATCATACCGAACCTGTGATGCCAGACTGAGGACGAGAGTTCTCAAGAACACCCCCTTCTGCTACGCATACTACCACACGAGTATTTTTTTTTAAAGCACATTACGTGGTTTTGTGTACAACAAAGTAAAACACCGATGACAGAAACTCAATCAATGCAAATGATTAAGATCATGTTAAAGTACTTGAATTCTTAGTCTTTACATATAAGTAATGATGACAATACCTTTATGAAGGGTCTGATTACTTTTACACGTTGCAGTTCAATAAATGTATGCGTACATACACATACGGTTAAGCATTAGCAATTTATAGTGGTATACAGTAATTATACAATTAATCTTTTTGCAATATATAAAATTATCTTTAAATTTCCCGCATATCTAAAACATTTTAATATCCTCAATGGTGCCATCTCTGCAAAAAGTGTCCAAACTGGTAGTAAACGTTTATCGACGAGTAAGCAAAAGTAGTAACTGACTTTGATGAGGCCTGCCATCTATCAAAGAAATCCGTAAACAACTCGCACATGTTTACCAACAATAAAAAGAGACAGAGAAAGAAAGACATAACTGCTCCACCTATAAGGGAAACGACCGAACTACTTCGTTAACAGTTTCAACTATTCCTTAATAGATGGAGCCGCTAACTAAAGTTGCTTAATTTACGCGCGAAAATTTAATTTTGGTATCAATTCGTTGGTGTCCAGTCTGGTTGTGGCGTGTATACACATCTCAGGGACACATCTTATTATCCGATAAACTGTTCGTTCGAAATATGCAAACGCGGTTAATGATTAAAAAGTCTGTTACGATCGTCGAGCGAATGACTAACGATTAGGCATTGAAATTGACGTTGCAATATGTTATAATCTCGCGTGCACACTTTTATATGCATCGCATATAAGTTTAAAGATAATTTTCTAATAACTGATAATTTACAAATTGCAGAAATGTTCCAATGGAGTAATTTAATTTCTTTAAAGTTTGCACGGTGACATTTTCAAACTCGTAGAGATAGTTGAAAATATTAGTTTTAGATTTATAAATTATATCACACATTTGAACGGTTAATATTGAGTATAAAAATAAATATTGTTACAGAACTCATCTGGACCTGGAAATGAACAACGGGACAACTCACAGCTTCGGAAATTTCCAGAAGAAATTACACACATATTACAAAATCGGATTATTTATTATAAAATTATTTTTATATAATGTATTTTACAAAAATCATAATAAATTAAATTAATTTAACAGTATTACAATGCTTTATCATTTATTCCGTCTCCTATCTTATCTAAAATAATAATAAACAGTATCCTGCAAAAATTAAAAATAAGATTCGAAAAAACTAGTAAAAAACGCGAAAAAATAAAAAGAGTAATTAAATCTGCTGAAAAATTCCGAGAAATCACGTCAAATTCCAAGAAAAATATTCCATGCCACTTCCTCAGTCGTCATGTTCTCCTAATACAACATCTCGATTTTCGTAGCAAAATTCGGTTGCGATTCGAAAATTCCGCGCCCGAGAAATTCTGAGAAATGATGTCACAATTACGAGAAATTTCCGAGGCGGAAAAAACATTTCTTATCGGGTTTGCTGCAAAATTTGAAATTTTGTATCAGGAGAATATGATGTGCAAAGAGGTGGCACGATTTTCCCGCGCTTTCGAATTCTCGGAATTTCTCGGACATGGAATTTTCGAATCGCAACCGAACTTTGCTCCGAAAATCGAGAATTTGTATCAGGAGAACATAACGACCGAGGAGGTGGCACGGAATATTTTTCTCGGAACTTGACGTCATTTCTTGGAATTTCTCGAGCGCGGAATTTTTGAACCGCATCCGAACTTTGCTCCGAAAATCGAGATTTTGTATCAGGAGAACATGACATTCGAGGAGGTGGCACGGAATATTTTTCTCGGAACGTGACGTCATTTCTTGGAATTTCTCGATTTCTCGGTACGTGACGTCATTTCTTGGAATTTCGCGATTTCTCGGAACGTGACGTCATTTCTTGGAATTTCGCGATTTCTCGGAACGTGACGTCATTTCTTGGAATTTCGCGATTTCTCGGAATGTGACGTCATTTCTCGGAATTTCGGGATTTCTCGGAACGTGACGTCATTTCTTGGAATTCCGCGATTTCTCGGAACGTGACGTCATTTCTTGGAATTTCGCGATTTCTCGGAACGTGACGTCATTTCTTGGAACTTCGCGATTTCTCGGAACGTGACGTCATTTCTTGGAATTTCGCGATTTCTCGGAACGTGACGTCATTTCTTGGAATTTCTCGGGCGGGGAATTTTCGAATCCCAACCGAATTTTGGTACGAGAATCGAGATTTTGTATCAGGAGAACATGACAACCAAGGAGGTAGCACTGAATATTTTTCTCGGTATATGACGTCATTTCTTGGAATTTCTCGGGCGCGGAATTTTCGAATCGCAAGGGAACTTTTCTCCGAAGATCAAGATTTTGTAACAGGAGAACATGACGATCGAGGAGGAGGCACGGAATATTTTTCTCGGAACGTGACGTCATTTCTCGGAATTTCTCGGGCGCGGAATTTTGAATCGAAATCGAATTTTTCTACAGAAAACGAGATTTTGTATCAGGAGAACATAACAACAGAGGAGGTGGCACGGAATATTTTTCTTAAAACTTCGTGATTTCTCAGAATTTTTCAACAGATTTCGTTACTTTTTTTATTTTTTCGCGTTTTTTACTAGATTTTTCGAATTTTATTTTTAAATTTTGCAGAACATTATTTATTAATATCTTAGATAAGATAGGAGAGGGAATAAATGATGAAGCATTGTAATACAGTTAAATTAATCTAATTTATTACGATTATTGTAAAATACATTGTATAAAATAATTTTACAATAAATAATCTGATTTTGCAATATGTATGTAATTTCTTCTGGAGATTTCCGATGCTGGGAGTTGTCCCGTTGTTCATTTCCAGGTCCAGACGCGTTCTGTAACAATATTTATTTTTATATTCAATATTAACCATTCAAATGTGTGATAAAATTTATAAATCGAAAACCAATAGTTGCAACTATTACTACGAGTTTCAAAATGTCACGGCGCAAACTTTTAAGATACTAAATTACCCCCGAAAAATATCTTTTGCGATTTGAAAATCATGTTATTAGAAAATTATCTGTGAAGGTATGCAACGCATATAAAAGTATGCATATTTCAATTTAATAGTTTATTGGATAACACGATAATAAAACGTAATGTTCTCTATACGTTGAATAATAGGACTGTACAACCGCGCTATGCTTACTTTATCTTTATTTTAAAATTATTAAATGTCTAACAATTGGCAGATTAGGAGTTTTATTCAAAATTAATTGAACCATAAATTTCTTACGCAGTTCTTAGCTTAGTATGGTAATCCACTGATTACTCAATGGAAAACCAACACCAATTACCAGGTCTCACCACGAGGAGGTGACTGCGTTTCGAGACCCACCCACCCTACCCCCCAACCCAGCACCCCCTACCCCTGAACTTTTATCCCAGCGCCCAAGATCCGAATAATGAAAAAAAACCCTCACTCTTATACTATTACTCTGATCTCCGGAACGCGCACCCACAAAACCACTCACCCTTATAATATTACCCCTGATCCCCGGAACCCAATACGCACAAAATCGCTTACCCTTAAACGTGATCCTAACCTCTACATCCGTAGAACCCCACGCGCGCCTGCTCACCGACTTTCCTAAACCCACCACTCCCACGACCCACACCCATTACCCTAACCAAAAAAGCCCGAGTCCAGCCTGGTTATAACCTTTCAACGAAACAAGCTCCGCGTCAACGGAGGGCCCTGAGTGTATATACGCGCTAGAAACAGACTGGCCCCCGGACCGAATGTACCAAAATGTACAGAATTGAACAACTAAACCAAACTCCGCATAAACGGAGAGTTTGCGCCCACCCCCCTTCCCTTCCGTACCCCCCACCACCCTACGGTCCCTTAACCAACCCCCGGAAACCGTTAGCAAATACAAAAGGAAATATAAAAGCACCCCAATTCAACGTGGCTATAACGCTAAAACGCACTCAAGCTCCGCGTGAACGGAGGACCCTGAAATGCTGGAAGGATCACACCTGTGCACGACGGCCCCCGGCGGAAGGGTCGCATCACGGCCACAATTGATTATCTAATACAAAGTACTATAAAGTACTATAAGACTACTCTACTAAACCAACCTCCGTGTGAACGGATGGTTTGAATCCACTCCGGGTGAACGGAGGGTTTGAACCCACACCCCGCTTTCCGCGCCACCGAAGACCCGAATAACCATAAAGCCCCCTCCCTTATACTATTACCCCCTGATCCTCGGAACCTAACGCGCACAAAACCGATTACCCTTAAACGTGATCCGAACCTCTACACATTTCGACTCTAAACCCATAAACCCCTTAAACCCGATGCACCCGCGTCTCACACCCCTAGCGAGAAACGCCCCAAGTCCTACTCCCACAACCCACGCTGATTGGTTGGTGTCCCGTATTCCTACACCGATTATCTGTATACCCTGCCCTACTAATACCCCTTGACTCTACACCCATAGAATCCCACGCGCGCCTGCTCACCGAATTCCCTAAACCCACCACTCCCACAACCCTCGCGCGCGTTAACCTAACCAAAAAAGTCCGAGTCCAGCCTGGTTATAACCTTTCAACGAAACAAGCTCCGCGGTAACGGAGGGCCCTGAGTGTATATACGCGCTAGAAACAGACTGGCCCCCGGACTGAATGTACCAAAATGTACAGAATTGAACTACTAAACCAAACTCCGCATAAACGGAGAGTTTGCTCCCACCCCCCTCCCCCATGTACCCCCAACCCTACGATCGCGACACCCACCCCCGGAATCCGCTAGCAAATAAAAAAGCACCCGAATGCAACGTGGCTGTGACCTTTCAACAAACAAGCTCCGCGTGAACGGAGGGCCCTGAGAGTATATACGCGCCACGGCCACGCTGACTGCTGGGCAAAAGGTACCAAATTTAAAGGTACTTACAGACTACTACTTTACTAAACCAAACTCCTCGTGAACGGAGGGTTTGAATCCACCCCTTAAACCGTGTACCGCCAACGTTACGATCGCGTACCCCAACGTTACGACCACGTACCCCAACGTTACGACCGTGTACCCCAACGTTACGACCGCGTACCTCCAACGTCACGACCGCGAAACCCACACCCGTTATCCCTAACAAATAAAAAAGCACTGGAATGCAACGTGGCTGTGACCTTTCAACAAACAAGCTCCGCGGGAACGGAGGGCCCTGAGAGTATATACGCGCCACGGCCACGCTGACAACTGGAAAAAAGGTACCAAATTTAAAGGTACTTACAGACTACTACTTTACTAAACCAAACTCCGTGTGAACGGAAGGTTTGAATCCATCCCTTAAACCGCGTACCCCCAACGTCACGCGACGCGAAACCCACCCCCGGTACCCCTAACAAATAAAAAAGGACTCGAATGCAACGTGGCTGTGACCTTTCAACAAACAAGCTCCGCGTGAACGGAGGGCCCTGAGAGTATATACGCGCCACGGCCACGTTGACTACTGGACAAAAGGTACCAAATTTAAAGGTACTAGCAAACTACTACTTTACTAAACCAAACTCCGCTTAAATGGAGGGTTTGAATCTAGATTCTCCCTACCCTTTAACCCCCTATCCTAAACTCTCTAATCTGTAAACCCCTAAACCCTTCCCTCGTAGATCCTACTTTCCCTAAGTCCTAAATTGGTAGAACCTATATACTGACTATTTTCGAAACTCTCTGAAAAACGAGAAAACCGTGGGCAAACCTACAAATTATGCTAATTCGCGGTACTAATTTCTGAGATCTTCTGGCAGGCCTCTTCGTGACTTCTTCATCAAGTGAAACATCTATGGGAAACCCAAACGAATAAAGAAATAGAAAATGCAATACGCGAAAAATACGAAAGATTAAAAATAATTTATAAATCGTAACGATTAAACAATCTTTTTTTAATTGGTATCTATTTCTTTCGCACTGTTTGTAAAACTGTAAATTTTAATAAACTATCAGACAGTTCGCTCAGAAATGTTCAAAGATTCCCTATGTGCGTTAAGAAAAGGTCTCCGAAAAACTAAACAATTCTGAGAATATTAGACCTTAGGGAGTACTCAAAGGAACACTTTTACCAATTAGTTGTTTAAAAGGGTTTTTAATTAAACCGTTGAAGTTTAAACATTTTTTATTATTATTTATAAATTCAAGATTTTAATGTTTGAATTGAAATTTGAAATCGAAATTAAATAATATAAGCTTTAAATTCTTATACGTAAAGCAACATATCAATATGAGTAAGTCCCGGAGGTTACATTAATTTGAAAGACTAATTATATAAACTTTGAATTTTAGTTAAAAATAGGATATTCGCGATCATGGTTTGTGAAAACGATGAAAAAAGACTTACCGTTCGTATTAAATAATAAATGACCCAAATGATCAAGAAGTACAAAGTAATATTTTAATTAATTAGAAATTCTAGAAAACTATTTGTGCAAAATAATATTATATTTTATTTGGGAACGACATTTATGTTAGTACTTCTTGATCTTTGATCATAGTGTACGACAGACAAATAACATAGCGAGCATAGTGATAAAGTAACGTAAAGAATGGTAGTCCATCGTAGAACAGAATGCCTATTCTAATATGGACAACCATTACGTTGCAGCCCTCTTCGTGACAATATGTCGGGCCTCTTCGAAGATACAGCTGTAGATTTCCTTTTTCTTCGGCAAACAGATGAGAATGAATTCGACAAACCATTTGCAGCAACTCGATATTAAACCATAGATGTTTATGCATTAATGGGAAATTAAAATAAATGTAAAAGCATGAAATACACTTAATGTGCAAGACAATTTAAACGTTATAATATTTAAAAGAAGAAATAAATTTTTATTTAAGTTCAATTCCTTAAATTATACTAAGAAAAATATTAATTTGCACAAACATCTGAAGTTTACTTATGAATGTTCGATTGTTCCCTACGTGCGTTAAAAAAAAGCTTCCGAAAAACTAAGTAACTTCGAAAGAACAACAGACCAAATAAAGAATCCAAAGGAGCACTAATTAATGAATAAAAGATTATTTCTAAATTCAAAACCCTAGTATCAAAATGAAAATTTTCAATATAAATTAAACCTCAATTGCTTATTTGCAAATTTGTAGAAAAGATATGACTTTAAATTAAAGACTCAAATATTTATTAAATTTTGTGCTAACGAATAAAATTTCACTGTTATATAATAAATTTGTTTCGCGTTATTACTAATATCAGTATATATTTTTGTACTCATCTATTAATCATTCGTAATATTTATTGAACTATATTTGTTCATATTAATATAAACAATATGATATTATTTAATAATCTAGCAAATTCTAGATATAATTTAACATACAAATTTGACTAACCTTGCGTCTTCATGTGTGCTAAGAATCCCAGCGAAAAATGTAATTAATAACAAAGCTAACGGTCTAACACTTTTTTCAGAAAAGAGGATAATAAAACACAAGGAAGGATTTTGTTTGTTTTATTCACTTTATTTATTTCACATATTTTATTTATTTTATTACGTTGAAGGAATGGGAAGGGAAAAGGTACGTATTCAGAGCTGGGTAATTTGGAAATTTATTTTAATACAAAGTAAGTAAACTGTTTCCTATTCACTACATGAAATATTTTTCCAAGCTCTGAATGAACATATTAAAAAAACCCTCGAGTGGTAGCGTTATCGAAACGACGAGTCTAAAGATTGTAAACAATGAACAAGTGTTCAACCATTGTCGCTTCAATGCCACCTGCCAGCTCGTCGCGAAATGCTTTCTTGTTTATATTACGCAAGCAAGCTCGACCGTGCTTCGACAGTTTTTGCGTGTAATAGGTCGAAGTATTATTATGAAATAATATAAAATTCTAATGCAAATTATAATACTGAGTACAATAAAATTGTGTAAAATTATTAAATCATACAAAATCAAAATGTATGTAATAAATTTATGCAAACGCAAGATACAAGAAAGCCCTAACAAATAATATATCAGTGTACACGAGTAATAAAATATTCGTGATCACTATGCTCGCAATAATAATGAAAAATACAACCAATTCCCGTGTCGTTTCGGACCATTCGTCCTACGACATGATTGGGAATAGGAGGAATAATGAAATATGCGACTCACTGTATCCTGATGAGCATCACGTGTCTTCCAGGTTCCCCATAGGCTGCACCGGGTAGATGGTCAGCAACATGTATCCACCATGTAGTCTGATGTTGTAGGTAGAAAACACCATACGATTCGTTGTTTAAAAGAATATAAAATAAAAGTCTAACACTCCCGCCGATCGCGAAATACCGCAGGCGAATTGAATTTATATCGAAATGATGATTTAAACAAAAATACAAATAAAAATCTAACACTTCCGACTACTAATGGTAGCGAACGGGTTAAATAACGCGAAATTACAAAGCTATAACCCGTAGGAATGCATTTACGGGGGTCGATTACGCAATTACGAACGAACTGCATTCCACCTGTCACACAGTGCTACCGCGATGGCGTCCCACGCCGGAAAGGGCCTGACCAAGTAGCCCCACGGACCGGCAGCCAGCCGCGACTGCGCAGTAAAACGCTGTGCGCAGAACGACTCAGCGCGAACTTCAAATAAATAAAGTCACGGTTTTGTTGCTAATATAAACTGATGATTAATTGAAATTGATTAGATATTAATCCGTATAAAATATTACATTCATTTCTTATGAGTTAATTATATTTTTCCTATTTAAAAACGTGTGCTAATAAATGAACCTGTAATACTTAGCTCTGTAATTCTAGTTGCTTGTTATTTCGTAATGAATTTTATAAGTAATTTTTTATATTTGTAATAATATACAAATATATAAATGTATAAAATGTAATATTCGCCAAGACAATACCAATTCAGGACTAAGATGGATGTTCCTGTAAAAGAAATTAGTACCTACATAACTTTTTAATTATATTTCTTTATGATGCATCATAAAATTTCATTTAATTTATTGTTGAAAGTGAGATTTCAGAGAAATAAAAATTAAGTAAAAAGATAACAATTTTAAGAAAGTAACTTTAGTTTACGGCTTCAGCTGTTGAAGAATGATTGAAACTGTTAACGAAGTAGTTCGATTGTTTACTGTATAGATGGAGCTGCTATGTCTTTTTTCTCTGTCTCTTTTTATTGTTGATAAAAATGTGCGAGTTGTTTGCGGGTTTTTTCGATAGATGGCAGCCCTCATCAAAGTCTGTTACCACTTTTGCTTACTTGTCGATAAATGTTTGTTACCAGTTTGGGCACTTTGTGGAGAGATGGCATCATTAACGTTCTTAAAATGTGATAAAAATGCGATATCTAACGACATCTTTTTAATTCTTTCAGTAATATTCTATTATGTAGCCTTAGGTAAAATTACTCCCACCATTCCGTGTCTATCCTTTCAGTGGTACTCAATGGTTGTACTACAGTCGCAGCTTAAAAGTATACATAGTAACTGAGTATAAAAAAATTTTGAAGTAGCAGCAATATCAACTATCGTTACTCCGGCGGCAATATCGAAGATCGCCAAAAAATCGCAGAACAAGCCGCGTTACTTAAAATTGTGTTGTTCGAGGGCGAACTGTATATATGTATATAAATTTTATTTAAAATTTTTAGATTTTTATAAAGTTTATTGATATTATGTAGAATTTTAAAGAATAAATAGTAAGTATAACAAAATAATTTTTTATGCTTTCATTGTTTTGCCATATTTTTAAACTTTCTTAACAAATAAATATGAATAGTTCTATATCATTTGATTAATGAACAAATATGCATTATAAACAAATACATATATATTTGTCATATGATTTTCATTATTTTTTATTTTCAGGTTATTATTAAAATAAATTTATGCATCATAATGTCTATAAATCTTGATGCAATGCCATATTCTATCTTGAATAATGTTAGTGAAGATATATTAAATAAAGATATTTTATTAAAAATAGAAGATGATCTTGACATTGATGAGAAAGTATCTATTTTATTCTTGATGATACATGATTACATACACAGTTTTCAAGAAATTTATGATTTACTACATAAACATAAAAAGCAAAAAGTTTATATGATTACAGAATTTGTAAACAAACATTCTGAAAATTGGAAGAATAAATTATTGGAAGCTATATCTATTATACAAAATCGACAAATTATACGAAAACTAGGAATATCCTTTAAAGATATGGAATTATTATATTTACCCAAAAATAGATTATGTTCTAGATATTTGAATGTAATTGCAAAATGTTTATATCTATTATGTGAAGCACTTTCTGAGGATAAAATAAAACTGTTATTGCAATATGTTAAAACTGATTTAACTGAATATGAAGAAAACTTAAAGGATATAGATTTTCTTGAGTTACATATGTTATATTGGATGCAAGAAAATTATATTTCAATACATTTAGGTTTGTTTTTTATATAAAAAGTAATTGTTGTGATTTGTTGTAAATGGTTTTTTCCTACATTCTTATAATCTTATAATTTTTAAAGTAATTTTTAATTAATGCAGGTGGTGAAGTGAAACTTAAAAATTTACTTAAACACTTAAAAAGATTTCAAGATTTAGAGCTAATTTATGAAGATCTGAAGAAATATGAAAGTCATCAAAATGTATTAGATGTTCAATGTATGGGTTCTGTTGGGAGAACTCAATTACAAAGCTTTTCCACAAGAGAAGGAATAAATATATTTTTGGATATTGAAGACGAAGATATAAAAAAATTGAACAGTGGTCTCTGTATTATTATAAGTCAAATGGTGTTTGCAGGCCAGAAGGTATTAAATTATATTTATATGAATAGCTTTATACTCATATGTGTATAGTTTAATAATATTTAATAATATATGTCCATGATTTTTACATTATGGATACTTTAAACTACTTCAAATATTTTGACAGAAAAAGTTCATGTGCAAAGTTAAATGATTTTTAATCACAAATAAATTGCAGTCATTATGATTTCTAAAATATTTTTTTTTAATTTAAAAGAATGGAGTCATCTTAATTTATTTAAATGGAACTAAATATCTTTCATATTTTATATTTTAAGTTCAGGAGATATTTTAGTTTTGATATTGCAAATTGTTACTAGTAATATATCTTTCTTCTTAAGGACATTTTTATTTGTAGAATTAAAGTGTATTGTTTTTCTTCACATTATGTACGAATATAAAACATGTGTAATACTAATGTTTATTAGCATAAATTTACTAATAATTTTTTAGAATCAACAATAAATTTTTTTAAGTATTGATGCAGTAAAAATATGTATATAATTCCATTAAAAAGAATTTGGGTGATCTATACATTTTAATAAAGAAAGATTTGGAAACCATAATAATTATAAGTAACTGGTAACTGACAATCATTTAATTTCATATATGAATTTTTTCTGTTAAACTGTCTGAAGCGTTTTTAAGAATTGTTTACAGTGTTATGCTATTACATTCTTTGTACATATTTAAGGTTTTTATGTTTTAGTTTGAAACTAGGTTTGGGACTGTGGCTGATTGCCTGAGATTATCAGAAACATTCAAAGGATTTGGTTTTGCTATTGAAATGTTCAATAATTTAAAAAAAGAAGAAATACTTGAAAAGTTAGAAAGCATTCCGAAAGAATTTGGTACTGACTACGATTGTATTTTTGTATGTATTTTAAGTCATGGTTGTAAAGGTAAAATATAGTTAATTTTATTTCAAATTTTAGTATATTCATTATACGATACATACATAATTTATTAATATTCTAGGTGGTATTATTAGTTCAGATGAAGAAGAAGTTAGTATTGAAGCAATTGAACACAAATTATGTTGCCCTGAATTGAAGGATATCATTAAAATACTTATTATACAAGCTTGTCAGGGAAAAGTAACAGGTAACAATGATTTTGATTCCTTTGTAATAAGTTAAAAATTGTCATGTTTACTATAATATTTAATCGCAGGCCAGGTAAATAATACTTTAGCTATAAATGATTCAATAGATTGCAATGTTTCAAACATTTTAGCCTACAGAAATTTTTGTATATTCATGTCGACTATGCAAGGTTTTGTATCTGTACGCCACAAGAAGGAAGGTAGTGTACAATTGTTTATATTCCATGTATTAGAGTTTTTAGTAAATTCGTATTTTATAGGATCTTGGTTTATACAAGAATTTTGTAACGTTTTACAAAATGGCAAAAAAGTAACATTTCTGAGAGCTGTTGAAAAAACGATACAATCTGTAATAAAAAAGAGAGGAAAATTAAATGGAACAGATTACATTGCTCAGTTACCTGAATTAAGATCATATAGATTGCTTCACGATTTTCAGTTTCCAGAATATCGAGTACACAATAAATAAAATGAAGACAATATAGGTTAAAATGTTATTACCTTTTAATAAATCATGACAGTTATCGATGAAATATATTAATATAATTTATTTTTGTAACTTATATAATTAAAGTTGTTACTGATATATTTATGTTGTATTTTTTGTATTTCTTTTTACATATATATCTGTTAGAATTCGAATGTTAAAAAAATAAATAATTTCAAATGCAGACATAAAACTGATACCAGCAAACACTCCTAAGAGACCACCAAATATTGCTAAAACACAATATGGTAATATTATTATTATTATAGTTTGATTAAAATCTACTTATTCATTTTATGAAACAGCTGATATTACCAAAAAAATGACGCCAACTATAACGCGAATCTCGTCGGTATTGAATAGATACTAGATCACCGAAAAATATATGAACTACACTCTGATTTTTCCAGGCTTTACCGTTGCTGTAAAGGAAAATAATTTATCACTAATTGTTTATGAATATTTGTTTTATAATTGATTCATAATTTTATGATTAAAAATGCATTAACAAAGTGGTTTAAAGGAATTACGAAACGCCATTTTAAAAACTTTAAATAATATTTTGAATTTATACTGCTATCAGAAACTATATATGAAAAAGCTACTTGTACTTTACTTTACACATACATTATTTTAGCTATTTTATAATAGATACATATATTTTTCTTCATAAATAGTCATTAAAATTACCTGGGATAAGTCGTATATGTAAGACCATTATGAAAAACGCGTTTATCAAGATCTCCCGCCGAATTCTCTATAAAATAACGATAAAAATCGCAATCGGGACTACAGTTACAAGGTCTTTTTTTGGTATTTAACTCTTTAAATGGTAAAGTTTTGGGTGACATATCCGTTTCTGGCCAAGATGTATCATACCAGACTGAAAACCCAATGTTATCATTTTTTAACATGTAAATATTTGAAATATTATTACATTTTTAATTCTATGAAAAAGAAAAAAACTGAGTATAAGAGATTGATAATACCTACAAAAATCTAAAAGCTTACATTTGTACGTTTCTAGGCATTCACTGTCCCTTAAGTTGCATACTCTAACATCTGTAATAGAATATTGTTTATTAGAAATTTTCTATTACAGAAATAAAAGGAATAGTTAAACTGTTTTTGTTAACAGTAAGTATATTGTGATTAACCATCTTTAACTATTAATAGACGAAAAATTTTACAAATAGTACGAAATTTTCGCTATCTGTTAGGTATTATAAAATAATTTGTCTTTAGATTTACTAACCATTTTGCGGATAATAATATGGAATGCATCCACATTTCTTTTTAATCGTAACTGCTCGACAATTTGTCAAACAATTTACGAGTGAATATCTTGCGGGAATAAAGTTTCTTTTCGAATTATAACCGCTAATTTTATCTGTTTCATCGTAATATATGCAGTCTCTGGAACGAGCTAGTCTAATAGCTCTTGTAGAATAAGTCTCCATCGGTTGAACAGTCAAAAATGAATATTTATTTACGCCTATTAATTTACTTGGTGCGTCGTAATCAGGATAATCATAAGGGTAGTGTAGCATGACCTATAAAAAAGTAGTAAAAATTGCAGGATTAATACAATAGAGATGAATAATTTATAATTGATAAAATACATGGTTTGAGACCCAAAATTACTAAAATATTAAATTTTAGATAGTCAAGAAGAACGTTTTTACATTAATTTTACTAATTTTGAGATTTTCTTGACATCGTTCTGTGTTTGTTTCTAAATGTTTAAAAATTTTATATTCATTTCAAGAGAAATGTACAAAAATTTTTTATTTTCTTTTCTTTTTAAATCAGAGATTAGAATATTTTTTATAAGAATCAGAAGTTTCTAAAGGTACGAGAACACGAAAGTGTTCTTCAAGAGTTATGATAGGGTTAAAAAATTACCTTTATTCCTATAGATTTTACGCTACTAGCATGATAATCACTGGGATCTAGGTTCATCAGAATATTAAGTCCACTTTGATATCCACATGATGTCATTTTATGCGGTTCTATGCTTTGAAACAAATTTAATGGAACGAGGATCATAAAAAAGATATAATTCATTCTATTTTTTTTTAAACAATGAGATATAGAATGATGTACGTATGTATATACATCAATAAATATACCGTCAGCCACAAAAGTCTTCATACATTTGCCATATTTCAAACATTTAAATGAAAAATATGTTTCAAACATTTAATTAATATTAATTAAGTTATTAGATAAAAATTTCATAGATACTGAAAAAGTGATTATGTTTCTTACGTTTTATTTACAAAAAATATATAAAAAGAAACAGAAATGTAACCGGATATTCGATTCCATTATTTTGTGCTTCTAATTTATTTATGTCCTCCGATAAACAAATGTAAGAAACATAACTTTTTATTATTTTCTCAAAAGTTGGCAAATGAGTTAATATCCATAAAATGTCCAAAATCATAGTTTCTTCTGAAATATCTAAAATTTCATCAGTATACTTTTGTAACTGATTGTAAGTGTAAGCATACTTTGGTTCTTCCATGATCCTGTCGTAAGTGATGTAATTAAAACTGCAACATATTCCGTTGCGAGTTAAACTTGGTCGAAATAAGGTATTGCAGTCTTTCTCTTCTGCTTTCCATTTACACGATTCCAGTAAACTTTGACAATTTCGTGTGACCTGAAATTGAATTACATTTTTTATATTAGCGTTATTGATACTCTCTCTTCGGTGAAACGTTATTTAAGACGGCCACCAATACTGATCTCGCGGATGCAATTTTATGAAAACTAATCCTTTTTGTAAATAAATATAAATTAAATTAAAATCGAATAATCCTTTCAAATCCTACAAGAATTTTAATAACTCTTTATTAATAATCATTTAAATTTATACGAAATGAATGTTGGAAGTTAGAGTGACTCGGAACTTAATCGAATCGTTAAGAACTCTTTTCTGAACAAATTCAATGGTAATTAATCGTTCCTGTGATCAATACTCTGTACAATATCTTCACATATTTCTAATTAATTAATGTAATTGGTAGTTACCAGTTATACATTTATAAATTAAATATAAGATGTAATCAGAAGAAGTATTTGACGAACTTCGTGAGTCGCTCTATCTTTCACAGAAATTCATATTCTCTACATGATAACAACGATTAAAGGCTTTTACAACTATTTTCATACTGAATTCATGACTGCTGGTATCGAGAGTCCATTCATGTCGAAGATGATTTGCAATCGCGAGAGATTATTTCGTACATGCGATCCATATTTTCCAGGTTGCAGTAGTTCATCCAGTAGTTTCATTTCGTGGATAATAATTTCCTTCGACACCATAGGTGGTAGTGTTCTATGGTTAACATAAAAACATCTAATTATTCCGGAAACTTTAGAAGACAAGTACACTGACGATGAATATCTGTGATATAATGACGACAAATTAATCGATAAATATAGACGAAAAAATATATAAAATGTTTACAAACGTATCGACGATAGGATTAATTGCAAGTCAATTATTAGTCATTTTCTGTCCTCCACTACTGCTTTCAAACGTTGATCCTATAATTCGTGTTTTCCACTTCAAGAATTATGTTAACTATTGTTTTGTATACAGCACATGTACACTAAGGGGTTCTTAACCCGTCAATAAATAAATAACTTTTTTCCACTAAATAAACAAATAAATAAATAAAGGAACAAAAAACTCCTGCGCGTCTAATGTTGAATATTGAAGAATTAAAACTGGTATAACATACTAAATAATTCGTAGAAATCTTCATTTACAATTTCGCTACAATTTCGATTGATTACAAATGGCCGTTTGAGTTAGGAATTTTATTCAGCGACCCCAGCTACGAGATATCTCGCAGTGTTTTTTTCATTTTCAAATTACAGTAAATGCCATTTCAATACTATATCTGTAGCTTAATGTTATTAGATTTTGATAAATTCCATGTTTTCTTTAAAATAAAATCTTGGCACTTAGGGCAAGACATTCTAAATTTGTCTGGCAGTGAATTTGGTTAACAAATCGTCAAGAGTGACACATGGTTAGGAGAAAAAGGAGACGGGGAACGTTCACAAGTTAACACTAGATTGCCGGATGTTGGGTATATCCTTATTTTGCCTGGAACGAGTCAATTTGACTCAAACATGAAAATTGAAGTTTTAAAAAGAAATAAAATTTTATTTTAAAGAAAATTTATTTAAAACAATTCTGTTTCAATTCTGTATTCTGTTTTTAAAATACATTATCCGCAGATTTTTTGATTACATTTAGCAGAAACACCTTCATTTCTATTCCTATCATTCGATACTTGAACTTAACAAAATTATAAGTGAGTTAAATTGACTCATTCCGGCAATCTAGCGTTAAAAGAGAAAAGAATTAAAAGACTTATAAGTTAAAAGGGAAAAGAGACGAAAGACTTACAAATTGTCGACGAATTGTTGTGTTAGTTTGAGAGATACGCGATTGAAATCGCACACCGTGACCGCTGGAAATGGATAATTCCATATTCCGTGGTGGGTCGATTCAATGACCGAGAGAATAGAATGTTCGCTGTCATAATCGTAAGTAACTTTCAGCATTCCGATTGCTATGCACACGGAAGCAAGCACCATTATCGCCCATGTGACTCTGCCGGAATGAATATGAAATGAGTATGTCGCGATTATATCGCGGTTCAGTTTAATTGGGACGAGGGTGAAATTAAACTCCTTTAATGATATGTATCCACTTATAATGAGTACACCAAAACGGTTCGCTTAATCAGTAAGCTGAATAAATTTGAGATTGGTAAGCTAATGATTTTCGAATCTTTTGCCGACGCGATATCACCTTTTAATCATTTTAATTACGTTTGTTAACCGTTTATCTGCTGAATTTTTTATCTCTGCATAATTACTGAAAGTGTGAGGGTTAAATTTCATTTAACAGATTACACCTTTAAATAATCCTTTCTTCTATTTTGTTATCCTTAAATTCCACATTTTTTATACGAAAGATTTTTTAAATCTTTTTCTATGTTCTGTTGGTCATTTTATTACAGAATATAATATATTTATTTTATATTGCTATCCTCCTAAAGTTAAAATATCTTACCCGGTATTTCGAAACAGTTGAGAAAACTGAAGTTTAATTTTTCTGAATTCATAACTAAGAATAATTACGGCAAATGAATTAAATTATTTATAAATCTCTACAAAGCTATTGGGAGCTTCTAACGTAGCTTGAAAAAAAATAAACTCGTGGAACTTGGAATATTTTAATGGATCTTGAGAAATGTAAGAAACGAGAGATATGATATTTTTATTCAGAAAGGCAGATTATATGTAGGATACCGGAAACCTTTAAAAATTTGTAAAATTTTCGGGAACTCTGAATCTAACGCTCTTTTTATGATTTTAAACTCTCGAAACCTGGATAAATAAACAGTAATAATTTATACAAATAACAAGAATATTGTCATGGCATGAGTTTCTTTATTTAACAGTATAATCGAGTTTTCGTTTAGATTTTGTCCTCATTTTAATCGATAGTTACGATTTCACCAATAATAATAATTTCATGAAGTTTCATCGCTTATTCATTTACTTATAATTATAACTACATTTGAGTTTCGTTTAATTATACTTAATAAATAATTCAATTTAAAAAAAAATAAATTTGTTGAGATTTTAATTCTTGACAAAATGGATAACATTTCTTCTTAGAAACAAAGAAGAAAATGAGTATTTAGAATTTCGAATGTTTCTACATCTGACAAAGACTTGGAGTTGAGTTTTGTGAATCTAGAAATTAAGTTTCGACCCATCTTTTGTTTATATTTATTTGATACTTAATATATCAAACAAACAATAGTTTATTATACATAGTGAATAATAGAAAATTAAGCTACTCACCTTTCTATTAAAGGACGTTGGGTCTCGCAAATGTATTTGCATCCGTGAAGTCCTGTTTCGCGACAAAACTCAAACATTTGCTTTATAAAGATCGTCGAACATTTTTGTAACACCTTTTGCAAAATATTGCAACAATTTCGACTTTTTTTACGTTCCATGCTACGTTTAACGAAGGAAAAACTTTTACATTAACGTTAAAAATACAAAACTTGGTGAAATTTTCATTTTAATCCGATTTATTGGGCGTGTTTATTGTTAAAACGAACATAACAAATAAAATTGGTCAAAATACCAATATTAACTCTAAAATTATCGAGGCAGAAGTATATTTATTTGTAGGAAAGAAATGAAGTTGAAAATTATATTAAAAATGATCCTTAACATAAGGTAAATACATTTTTATTTATGTCTTTTGCAGAATATTACGTCAAGTTTTCGGAAATGTATCAAAGTAAATTTACAAAACCTCTATGAAAAATTACAAATTATTAATTTTGATCATTTTGTTTGTTCTGGTGTTAAAAAATTACTTACGTTGATTGAAACAATCGAAGATATTAACAATTATTTGTACATACAATTAATTTGTCGAGCGTTAGCTGACTTTTGATAAATACGAACGGAAAGTAATTTAAACAACGTAGTGTTGACAGTACGACCATCGAATGAAATGCAGTGTTTCAGCTCCAATATGTTATTTAAGAATACATCGTACAAGGCATGCGATGTTTTATAAAAAATTCAGTTCGCTTTCCCCTGATTTTGCTCCGATAAGTTCAGATGCGAGATACGTTTTCTCTACTCCGCTGTTAAAAATGGTTTCCCACCGTGTACAATAATAAATTATTAATGGTTCATATATCTTTAATTACATACAACAATAAAGCACGATAACTCGTGGAACTGCTGTTAAAAAAAGGATTACCATTGATTTCCTTAATAATTTTAAAGAAGAAATTTAATGAATAATGTTTGGAAAATTATTCGTATGTGTGCTAGTATACGATAATGTTTGTGTAAAAATTTAATCGAATAAAATGATCTTGCTGGAAAGTATTAACGTTATAACTACCGTCTATTAAAGTATTTATGTCAAAGTAATCGAACTGAAAAATGTATCAAAAAATATTTAATATGGATGTGGCAAATCTCTATTGACAGTTTTTTTACAGAAAATCATAGAAAATTTCTGAAGGTACCTCGTATTATATTTAAAAATGTAATAAAAATTATGAATTGATCATTTTGGCTATTTTGCTAATTGTGATATTAAAATAAACACGATAAAGTTTCGGTCAAGGAAATATATGTAGACTTCAATATTCTACGTTCACAATACTAAATTTTTTGTAAATAATAGAAAATTTAACGTGCACAGATCTGATTGATCGGTATATAAATGTTGTAATAAATGCAGCAATTTTCTTTTCTTTAGATAGTAAGGTAGTACCAAACGTTTGACCAGTCAAGTATGAATGTTCCAAGCTTATAATTTACAGTTTTGTCACCACCCAGTGTGATGATTTGATTATTTCGCAGTGCATTTAAGTTTTGGGATTATTCTTGAAAAGTTTTAATTATTAACCAAAATAGTCTTTAATTTTCAACGTTTCTTGTATTTTCTGTTTCAAAGACACTCAGGAATTGATTTCAAGAAATAAATGTATAATCCATCAGATGCGATGATTGGAAAATATTCCTGAGTATCGCGCACAGTATATTTTATCTACGCGTCAACTTTTTTTCTTTTATTTAAGTATTTGAAACCTTATATGACGTTTATTTCTACTATACAATTATTTACGATGATTATACAATACTTAAATTATGGTTATTCACTAATTTCTTTGTTTTTTCTTCTGTTTTTTCATTTGTTTCTGAGATTAGTAGGTCTAAGCTTAAAGGAAGATATAGGTTGACTTTTTTGAGTTGTCTTAATAATCTAGAGCGTTGAGAATTAAAAAGATTGCATTGCTGTACAATGTGTTTTGCATCCTAAACTGGGTATCCTCATTTACATTTTGGATCATTAGTGATACCTATGCGGGAGAGAGATGGAGCTAAATTGTAGCGATTAGCTCTGCAACGATTTATGGTGACTACAAGTTCGCGTGGGAACTACGCGTTGACTAAAGTGGAAATCGCAAAGCAGGGGAATGCGTTCGACCAGAGTTGAATACAGCAGCGTAAGGCTTAAACAGGAGGAATTCAATATAAAGTAAGAAACATAAATGGAAACATTGTACCATCTATAAATTTAATCTGTTACATTTAACTTTTATGCATTACGACGAGGACATAGCGGCTAGATATACGGAACAGCCGATTATACAGAAGCGGACAAAAGTTTAAGACCAAAGGGTCAACAAAATTAAACTAATTTATAAGGAATAACATGATAAACAAAATTTGCATTCTCTGCTAATCAATAAATAGTGTTCTGCCATAGTAACAATAAACATGAACGCGCAGACAATATTTGCAAACCATAAAACCATGTTCTACATTGTCCTCTCGTCTTAAACTTTTGTCCGCTACTGTACCTTCTCTCGCATTCGTTTCCTACAATAAAAATTAGTCGCTGCTCCATTCGTTCGTTGTAGCACATCTCGCTGTACCGTTTGAATTTACCGGATGTCGTTCATCGGCAAGGATCTCCACAGGCTCACCCCGTCTCCTATTCCTCTTCCCGGTCGCGAACACGAAATTTCTCTCGGAACACAGCGAAAATTCCTCCTCTACTTTTTATATTCGAACCACTTGCCCGTGGTGCTTGGTGCGAAATGAAAGCGTGCTCGTTTGCCGTGGCACACTCGATTCCCCGGCCAGGGTGAAGGATATTGGAAGCAAAATGCCCCGGCCCGGCCGCCACGAGTGTACTACTCGAGGCCAGCGGCGGCGTAAAGGAGAGTCCGTGGCGAGTAGTCGGCCGAGTGACTCGATTCTTCGGATATTAAACTCTGAAGATGCCGCACTTCGCCGCGGCATCTGACTCAGCGAGTGTCATTAATAACTTGGAGGAGATAGATAAAGTGCTAAACACCGTGAGCCGTGTGCTCGAGCACACGTCATTACCCTGACTACCGAGCAATTCGATTAAGGGTTCCTAAATGCATCGACCTTGTCCAGGTTGCTACTCGTTGTACTACAGTCGGTGTAAAAGATGTTCGTACACTGGTGCAACTTTGACTTCTATCGTTAATATGTATGCAAAAACAAACACTGATCAACAAAAACGTGTTATAGTATACTAGCTGTTGTTCGCGTTTCGTTTTTATAGTGCTTACTTCAAAATTGGTGAATTTTTAAACAAACTTTTATCCCTTATTTTACCCCGTTGGGGGTTGATTTTCAAAAAATGTTGAAACACGTATTTCTTTATTCCTAAGCTAAATAAAAAGCTAAATACCAGCTTTCATAGTGCTTGCTTCAAAACCGGCGGATTTCCAAACAAACTTTTATACCTTACTTAACTCCCTTTGTGGTGGAATATAAATAGAATCTTTCCTTAGTGAGTGTCTACGTCATAAAAAGAACCCATTGTCCAAATTTCATGTTTCTAGCTTCATTAGTTTAGACTCTGCGATGATGAATTAGTCCGATAATGTCCATAAATCTAGTGTTAAAAACGTGCAATTTGCAGCCCGCTGATCGCGAGGAACCCCGCGATGTCTTTATGTCTGTAAAGAAATCGGAAATTTAGTAACCTGTGTGTTTCAGTCCCAGTAATATGATATATATGTGTCTCGTATATTGATATAATCCAATATTAGGGTGATCTCGCGGCACCCCAGCTCGAACGACACGAGGAACTTTCGTTCCGCGGAGGGCAAATGTTTTAAATCGACGGGCAAAAAACGGAGGGAAGAAAGCTGGTATTTGGCACCACCCTTCCTGCCATTTCTCGCCGCTTAAACGCTTTCACAGCTGAAATGGGAAAACTTAACGAAGAGCAATTTTAAAAGCAACCCGTCATTCGTGAATCAGTTTCCAGATAAACGAACAGTTTATCATACGGTTAATTCGAAATGATAACTTGAACAATGATAAAAGGAACTCTCTATAAAAAGCATATAAAGTATTTCTTTTGGATTGAAACCGTATCGGCTTCTGGATCATTAACGACGAAATTGGTTTCATTTTTTTGAATTGTTAATTGTAGTTAAATTTTGTAACACAGTTCCGTATCTTTATATTTCGTATGTGGCCCATGGGTGTTAATTTTATGAAATATTAAAATAAAGGAGGAAAAATATTGTATATTTCTTAAGAATTGGTTGACTTGTTGGTCTCATACAAAATGCGGTACTTAAATTAGATTATGTAACTTTTATTACTTGTTTAATTACATCTTAGCAGATATAGTAGATACAGTATAATGTTACAACGTTTTCAGTTACAATAAACTTTACATGTATATCATGTAATTGATGAAATCTTTATTATCACTTTAAAAATACAAATTGTTTTCGGTCCAAAGTGATAAATTGGATAATCATTTTAATAAAATTTCTATAATTTTCTAATGTCTTTGTACAGTGTGTTTCAACAAAAGTGTGTTTTAATTTTAATAAAATTCACATATTTCATTGCTCGTGCTGAACTTAAGTTTTCAAGGATATTATATTAAATAATTATTCAACATACATCGTTGCGAGATTTTTATGACTCACATTATACGTATTGTAACGTGTAATAAAGAGAAACTAATACTGATATCGTTAATGATAATCAAGGGACAAACAACAGCCGTAACGAATGTAATATAAATTTGAACGCGTGGTTCAACGTGTTAGGGTGTCGAGATCATTCGGTGTGTACGTGTAGTACGGTAATTTTAATTATGAGATAGTTCACCCCGATGTCGGTTCCGCTCAGAGAAAATTACTGAACATAGAGGGGTGGGGTGGGAGGGGGGCGGGTGAATCCGGTGGATGGGGTAACAATGTATTATGCGTTCCCTTGTCAACCCCTCGCGTTAACCGCAAACCCCTTCTATTCACCCCCAACAATTCGTTAACTGCTATCGAATTGACTTCAACCGCCGTGAGTTGAAAGTGCAACCCCGTTACTTTTGGCGAAAGTTTATGGTAGCTTCGATGAGATGCGGTTGATCGTTTATTTGAACGATTATGAATTTACAAAACAATAGTATACTAAAATTCGGTTTAAATGTTTTGCTTATAAGAAAATATTACCTTTAATCCTCGCATGCTGGAAGGATTTGAGACGGTCTTGATGATTGAATGTAAAAAGTAATCGTGTATAAATTTTTCACGGTTTCAATTGCGTGTGTGTAGGAACGCGATCGAGTGGATACGATTTTAGGAAAATGTGAAGAGTGCTTGAGCGATAGTCCTGTGAACGTAAAATGTTTGGACTAGAGTGTTTCTAAGGCGTGAAAGATGAGCAATTGAGAAAATGTCGTGACTGAGGAATTTTGGGTGAACATGACCGAATGTATCGAGTGAGAAAGGTTGACGATTAGAAAGAAAGGAAACGAGTGTTTAGAAGAATATATGACGGGGAAAATGCGAGCAGGTGCAGAAAGAGTGTTATTGTGAAAGAAGTAAGAACGTCGAAGTGCTATGTTGAAAAGTTGTTTATA
>JAOPTO010001454.1:63040-85173 GCA_033822845.1 Tetrapedia diversipes | reverse complement strand
ATTGTAATTTTCTGTCGATACAAACGATATATTCATATAAACTGATTTTTGTATCGTTGCACAACTATAGCACCATATCATTAAAGATACAATTATAAATTACAAATAGGAATGAACAATTGATAAAAGATACAATTAATAATTTGTAGGTCCACCTTTTTTTGTTATAATCTGAAAAATGCGATTTGAGATACTCTCAATCAGCTTTTGAAAAGTTTCCTCGCGGATTTCATTGCTGACTGCAATTATATCGCATTTTTCAGTTCTACGACGTTTTGAAACTGTCGATTTTCTGTATAAATCTTTCTTACTATTATGCTCCAGACGTTTTCCATTGGATTTTAGTCAGGAGAACACACTGAACATTTGAGAACATTAATCCCGTTTGTCTGAAGCCATGACAACTTCGGCGACTGGTGTGTATAGCCGCGTTATCTTGTTGGAACGTTCATTTCACAGTATTATTTTCATTAATAAACGGCAATAAATTATTTTGTAGTACGCTGATGTATTCTACACTGCCCATCCGTTTTGATGGAAAACTCAGTTTCAACATGCCATTTATGCAAAACGTTTCCCAAACCATAACGCTACCATCACCGAAATTCCTTTTTGAAAAGAACCGTGGTTCTTTTCGCAAATCTCGCCAATATGAATTGTAACAGATATTTACACTAAACTTATTATTTACCATACCCTTTCACCTCATATGTTTGATATTTTTGTATTCTCACTCATAAGTCCGAAACACTAAAAATGGGGTTGGTGCTATAGTTATGCTCCTCAGTGTATTGTTTACCTAGATTATGTTAACCGAATCAAGCAGTTTTCTAATGTTTTGGAAAGCTAGATGTCTGTGCTATAAGACTCCAAAAATACCGTTACGATATTCAAATTGTAAATAGCCTTTATCACCACCGAAAGATGAAAGACTAAAATTAACTTGTTCACCTAATATTTAAACAAATTGTTAATCTTCTTAATATCCATTTAAATAAATGGAATTTGATATGTGATGAAGTAATTGTTCTGTTATTCGAAATTTTGTTATCTGGACACTTTTGTCTCCCTATTAGTTCATACATGAGGGGTTCTGTGAGTGAAAAGGAACGAGACTTAGAAAATACTTTATTTAAATCTGTATAATGAACGAGAACGAGAACATGACTCTGACAAAACACACACAAACAATCACTTTCGCTATTTTTAACATTCTCTTATTTTTATAACCATGACATACATCAATCATACAGATCATTCATCACCACATTCGAACATTAAGATCTATACACAATATCTTTTACATACTTTCGCCACACTCATTCATCCATACAACCATTCCTCACTCTCATACCACATATTTGTAAGAATGCGATCGAGTGGATGCGAGTTTGGGAAAGTCTGAAGAGTACTTGAGTTGGGCGATTGTCGTGCGAACACAGAATGTTTGGGCTTGAATGTTTCTAAGGCGTGAAAGATGAGAACTTTGGAAAACAGTGTGACTGAGAAATTCTGGGTGGTCGTGACCGAATGGGTAGAGTGAGAAAGGTTGACAATTAGAATGAAAGGAAACGAGTGTTTGGAAGAATATATGACGGGGAAGATGCGAGCGCGAGGCAGAAAGTATTGGACGGTGAAGACAGAAAGGTTTGGTTGTGAACGTAGAAAGAGTGTTAAAGTTGCTAAGTTGTAAAGTCGTTTAAGTTGTTTTGTTAAATTGTTTTAAATATACTGTTATTAAGTTTTAATCGCTTCACTTTTATTTTTCACACCTGAATTCTATCTTCCGTTCTACATTTTATAGAACATTTTCTATATATTCTATGAACCAATATTAATAAAATATTCACAGGTTCTTCTGTCATTCAAAATCGTGCATTCATCAATAAAATTTAAAGATTCTACAAAAAAATTTAGAAGACAGTACGCTAAAATTAAGCCTACCGAATAATTATTGCTTCCAATAGATCAACGACTTGAACTACTTTGCCTGAAGTTATTTCATAGGCAAATGCTCTTGTAGTTGGAGAATCTGATACAGTTCATCTCTCCGTGGTGGCAGTTTCGACGTGAACTGCTGGTCTGCTCTGTTCAGCGCGTGCGTATTTATCACCTCGAGGTCTCTAGGTTGGTAACCCGGATCTGGTCGGTGTTATTTGCCAGTACACTACTTATATACAGCGGATAACGAAAGTGTTCGAACGAAAGTATAATTTTGATTTCTGCGTTCTGTATTCTGAATAAATACGGATCATATAGAAATATGTTTTGCCATATAGGTAGTTCTCCTACAACACGGTATTTTATAACACGATTTAGAAATTGCGGGAACCCTTCTACAACACGCCATCCTATAACACGATTTCGTTTTAACACGATAAAAAAATTGCAAAAACCTTTGTACGTCATTGTACTTCTACAGCTATGGCGAGACTTATTAACCCTTTGCACTCGAATTTAATATGACCATGAATTACCGCCAACTCGGAATTTATTTTTCTATTCAATCGAGCTAAAACTTTTCCAATACGTTATTAGCATACTTAGCCGTAACATTTCATAAGTATAATTCAAAAAAATGAAAATTCCACAAAATATTTATTTATACAGATACAAATTTTTATAAAATACATCCCAGCAGAGCAATCCAAAAATATAATGTTCATACATTTATATTTACATATATGTACACGAAATCATACTTTATAATCCCTTGTAAAATGTATGACGTCGCATACGCTGAGACATACGAGCGCAACGGTAAAACTTGTAATGTCGCATACGCTGAGACATACGAGTGCAAAGGGTTAAGCCTAAGCTTAACTGAACACTTCGAATCATTTTTCTTGAATGCGGACCCTTCCGCTAAAAGAAGCCAAAAATTCAAAAGGGAGCTGCAAAACTGTTTAGCTCCACACC
The DNA here is from genome assembly GCA_033822845.1 of Tetrapedia diversipes. Lineage (NCBI taxonomy): Eukaryota > Metazoa > Arthropoda > Insecta > Hymenoptera > Apidae > Tetrapedia > Tetrapedia diversipes. The sequence continues at coordinate 82,254 of JAOPTO010001454.1, read as the reverse complement.
GCGAAATTTACAATGACCTGGTAAGAATCAGCAAGCAAAGTGAAATTATAGATTTTTGTTAAGAGGGAAGAAGATACAAGACCTTTAAACGAAGAAAAAAGTCATAAAAGTGAAGGCGATATCGTTCGACCGATAAAACATTCTCGATTGATTATACTGAGCAGTGATGACGAAGAAATTTATTAAATTAAAGTAATATTGTTGTTCTTTCTTTATTTTGTGTTGTACATACATTTATATGTTTAATAGAAATTAAGTTCCTTATGTAGAATTAAAAGAAAAGTTTGTTTTTAATAAGTTTGAGGAACGTAACCCCCTTTTTTGCAATAGCTTTGGGTCTCATACAACACGGTTTCGCACAACACGGCATTTTCTAGAAACCTATCTACCGTGTTATAGGAGGGTTACCTGTATATTAATTATACTGTATATAGACTCCAAAGCATAAATTTTTGCTTTAATAGAAACCGTTGTTTCAATATTTTTAAAAATATCAAAAAGCAGCGAATTTTGAGGTAACAAAAGTATTCGAACACCTTATAAAACTTAGTTGAAAGATTAATATATTATATCTTTTAATAAATTTAATAGGTAGTTGTATAATGTGTTTGTTCAATAACATGTTTTAAGTAACTTGACCATTTAAATGTTATTGTTTGTTTATGATCTACACTTTCCTTTATTCTCCTTTTGAACGATTTTAACATTTTTCTTGGGTATTTATTTTATGTTTTAACCCTTTGCACCTAGCTGTCCCCTCTTATGGGACATCATAATCCTAGCATATGATAGTTTTGCAAATTTTCAGACTTTAGTTCAAACCCGGACGTTAAATAGTCATATATGTAAATTTTAATCTACGACTTAACTAAACTAAATGAAGTTTAATATACATAAATCATAGTAAATATTTCGAATTTGAACATTTTTGAAGTTAGCATCATTAAACGACTAACGGTCACCTCTCGAGTGCAAAGGGTTAAATATTTTATAGATGAATTCACTTCATGTAGGTAAACACATATCTATAATGAACTTGTAAATAGAATTTGTTATCTTGAATTTGTAATAGTCGACTGATAGGCAAAAATTTAAAGTTTAATTCTGTGTCTAAAGGGTTAATCAAGTACTTACAATACTATGGATACACGGACTAAAAATATCTCGTTCGAAGTCTCTACTTAGTGAATGATGCATTACTAAACATTTAAAGGGAACGCCTTGTCACTGGGTCAACTGAATCATAAGGTTGTTTACAGGCGTTTTCACGTCCTATTTTATCAAAACTTAGATAGTATACAGGGTGTCTCAGGTTTTAATGTTCAAATTTTGTCACTGTATTCTATGGCATAAAATAAGAAAAAAATGTTATGTAAACATAGGTCATATAGAGCTTTATTAAGAAGTTATAATAAAAATTCAATGTAGTAGCACGGAAGGAATTTTGCAAATATCTCGGAAACTAAGGCCGAGCGACGGTTATATGTATAGGAAAAAGTTGTTCAGAATACTCTCTTCTATAACATATTTCAGAATCATTAAAATCGAAGTTGAGGCCCCTAAAGTAAATAATTACCTATTTCTTAGCGTTTAAACGTGTCCGCTTGAATCTATTCACACGCCAACCCTCGTTGCGATCCTCACAAGCTATTATTGGCGAAAATTCGTTTCAATGTTTGGTGACCTCAGATAGTAAACGTAGCTTACATAAACACACTGAAAAACACAATACTGTTGATCTATCGAAGCCAATGCTCGCAGTAACAGCAAGTTGATTACTATTCCTATTCTGAATTTTTGTTATAAGTTCTTAATAAAGCTCTATATGACCTATGTTTACATAACATTTCTTTCTTATCCTGTACCATGGAATACACTGACAAAGTTTGAACATTAAAACCTGGGACACCCTGTATAACGTGAAATAAGCTGTATTCAGTACTTTTGTACACAAAACTTTTTTCATTATTTTAATGTGTAGTACATAATGAATTTCCTTAAAATATAATTTGTATGTTCCTACATACAAGCTTCCACACATAATGTTGAAAACTGTCGCTTGTACCAGACCTGTTTCCAAACGAGGCACTTTGCATATTGTGGAGTTAGTTGCAAAAATCTACATACACCTATTAAATTTTTAATGCTTATAATAAAACAACAAAGATTTCCAACATCTTATGAATATTAATTATTTATTAATGAAAATTGGACAAATTTTTAAAGACTCATGGTGCTTCTTCTATTTGTTTCCAAGGAAATATAAATAAATTAATGAAATGACTTTACAAAAATCTGTATATAGTTACCAATAAAATTCTTTGTTGCAATAATTGTAATAGTTATGATAACAAATTTTTGTATATCTTAATACAACTGAGGAGCATAACTATAGCTATAACTATAACTATAACAGATACAAAAATCAGTTTATATGAATATATCGTTTGTATAATCAGAAAATTACAACAAAACTTTTCTGATGCTTACTGTTTATCATACCCTTTCACCTCATATAATCGACTTTTTTGCATTTCTATCCAAAAGTCCGAAATACTCAAAAAGGGGGATAGTGCTATAGTTATGCTCCTCAATGTAGAATTTGTGGTTTTGTATTTTTCATTTATTTATGTGTTCTGGTAAACAAATGCAATAAAAATTAATATTTCTTCAGAATTTATTTAATTTCGATTAACGAATAAATTAAGGTTCGTGAAATGTTTGAAAACATTCTTCTCTTGAAACAATACGAATTTAACACGTGTATGTAGATTTTTGTGACCGTCTGTACATATTGTTGTCTCGTTATTGTTTTTCGTGCTAACAATAAGACCCGAAATTAATAATTTCCGGCTGTAAAATGTTGTTCATTGTGTATTGTTCGTTGAAAGTCGAAGCATACGTAATTCGTATCAATTACCGAAACAGTGATGTAAAAGACATGTAGGGTGATAGATAAGCTGGTCTAAAATAGGCTCGAGCCTATTTATCACTGTATATTTTACATACTGCTGTTTTAATGATCAAAAGAGGTCAGTCAATACTATCCCTGCGGTCATGAGCAGTATGTGATTTTAGAACCAACAACTATGTTTACTGCATAATCAGATTTTAGCAAATAGGAAAGTGGTAGGTATTATCTGTATCTTGTTACAAAAGTAAAACTTTTAATGATCCTTATTATACAAAATAAATAATAAAAGGTTATCTCGTACTTGTAAAGGTAAATGTATATTGGGCATTGTAAGGTAATTCTACAGTATTTGTTTGAAAACTGTACATCAATGTTGCATTTCATTTAACCTGCTTACTTGCTGGACTTTTAAACTATTGTACTATTTATTTTTTCTGCTATTATTCTCTTATTTTTTTTATTAGAGGCTCGAGGGGAAGACAAGATTAATATGATTTTTCAATGCTTACACATGGTTTGAATGAATAGTAGAATGGAACAAAGTGTAAGAGCAAGATCTTTCTGTATATATTGTGACTTTTAATAATAAACAAAAATTGTCTTTTATAGTGACATCTCATTACTAAACTCTGAATCTGATCATTAAATTGTTCAAGATTCCGCAATTTACTTAAAAATTATTTTTATTGATGTTATGAATTTTTTGTGATTTTTCAGTATTTCATAATAAACAGTTACTGTTTGAATATGTAGTAGCTTACTTTTTGTTTTATTCCAATATTGTGTTTTTGCTTTACAGTAACAACTTTGGTTGAGAAAAATTTGAAATTAGACCAATAAAATTTATTATTTTAGGTAGGGGTAAGAATTCTATTTGGAAATCGGATATGGATAGAAGATTATCTTTTATCTCAAGATTATTAAAAAAAGTAATGGTTAAAATACCTTAAACAAGTCTTAAAATAAAAACGAAAATTAAAAACTTTAAAGCTCTTATTATACCTTAAATATTTATATAACAAAAACTAACTTTTGTACGTTTAATCTGAAAAATTAAAGGCAATTTTTTTCTCACTATTAAAAAATGATCGCAAAATGTCGATTTTTTTCGCTCTAGCTTAATGGATAGTTCTCACGAGCTCATAAATGATTCGCATGAGTGGAGATTGATATGCATGCCCTCCACTAGAATTCCATACGGAGGGATTTAATTTAGTTCAGCAAGGAGGCAGGGTAAAACGTAATGCAGCGATTCATCTGCGGTTTTCGTTGAAATGTGGCAGGATTGTACGTAACGTTGAATGTCACAATTTGCTTAAACTTATACGAGGTAGGCTTTTGTTGTATAATATGCAGTACTGTTCGCTTGAATAGTCTCACCTACTTTTTACATATGTATGTACATATATAGGAAAATTCTATAAAATGATTTTTGTAGAACGGAAGATGGAATTCAGGTGTGAAAAATAAAAGTGAAGCGACTAAAGTATTAATAAAAGTATATCTAAAACAATTTAGCAATAACAACTTAAACGACTTTACAACTTAGCAACTTCAACACTCTTTCTACGTTCACAATCAAAACCTTTCTTTCAGGTTAGTCAAACACTTTCTGCCCCGCGCCCGTATTTTCTCCGTCATAAAGTGGTTCCAAAAAGTATTCGTACATTATGTCACGAATAAATTCGTTTAACCCTGAAATTCTGAAGTCTGATAGAAGTATTTGATGAAACTTTGTGGGTATGTAGATTGTAATAGTATACATATAAATTAATCTCTTCTTTTCATCTAAATCCCATTTTAAAGGGGTGAAACCAGCGTTAAAGTTTCTCAGTTTTCTCTCATTTTTTAAAGATAACTTTGTAATAGTGCTTGATGAAGCAAAACCTTTCAAATAGAAAATGTTTAATTTTTAATACTCTATTACCCTGTCATAAAAAAAAGGAGCACAGAAAACTTTGTACTCAAAGTGTGAAAAACTGCTGAAACTTTGAGATTCCTTACCAGCCCCCTTAAAAGATATTTTGCCGACAAAAAAATTGCTCCATGCAGGATACAGCATGCTTTGTACACACATAATATGGGTTCCCCCAAACCGCGAGCCCAGGTAATTAACACTTAGCCAACCGAACGGGGAGATCTCCCATTTTGTCCTCAACAGAGCGCTGCAATTGATGCTATTTGCTTTTGTTATTAGTTAGTCTTGAACTAGTACTGTTCATAAATTCAATTACTTACAATACAATTTTTAATAAATTCAACATCAGCTTAGGACCAACTAATAACAAAAGTAAATAGAATCAATGGCACTGCTTTGTCAAGGAAAAAATGAGAGATCTCCCCATTCGGTTGGCCAAATGTTAAGAGGGGCCATCACCCGATACCAGCGCACCTTGCGGCGACGACTCCTATAAAAGGCGAAGCACGACGCCTTATCTTTGGATTTCACGGGCTACGCCCGAGTCGAGAACATGCTATATTCGATAGTTTGTTTCTTAGCAAACTCATGGATCGTGGGGTAGCTTTCTCAGCTATGACCGACTGAGATCTTATCCCGGATCCTTTCCGTTCCCTAGCTAGTCACAGTACCCATACAAGAGAGGATACTCAATAGGATAGCACTTTAACTATAAGGACAAAATTAGAAATATATTTAGTTATTAATTAGGATAGACTCCGATAAGACTCCCACCCCTAAGAAGAGAGGAAGTGGCCATTCCATGGGTAAAGAAGCTCGAGGGAGGACTGACCGAAAAATGATACCAATCATCCAGATGTGATAAGGCACCTAACCGCAAGGGAGGTAGTCGATGGAGACTGCCCAAGAACCAAAGAGTACAAGAGAGGCAATATAGATAAATATAGATATAGAAATTAAAGCGCTCAAGTAGATTAAGTAACATTTGGCTATAACACGTTTGTAAATTAAAAGTTTAAGAAAGTTGGATGTACAGTGTAGGGTACGTATAAAGGTCGTTGTACCTGTGTAAATAAAATAAGCGTACTGACCATTATTGCCGGCACTGCGCGAAATCATCGGGCCGGCGTAACGGAATGGTCCCAGGGATTTTCCCTGGTCCCCCTTTCCCAGTTTTCCTGGAAGCGTTTTCGCAGCGTCCCTTTTCGGCGTCAGCCGAAATGCGGACGCCTAAAAAGTTAGTTAGCAGCTAGCAGCCTGCGCAGGCACTTCTGCACTTCTCGCGTTTCTTTATATCATTCAAAGTTATCTTTCTGCGAGTTTGTTTGATTGTTAATAAATAGTTTATCGTTGTTAACATCCCTTTTAATACCTAGTTCACAAGATCCTAACATCCTAAAACAGTAACCCTAAGTTAAGATAACCTTAAGACAACTGTAATTAAGAATATTAAAAGTTTATTGTATTGTTATTAATTGTAAAAGATATAAGGTTTGGTGAAACGGTCCAATTGGGCCAGATATCCAATAAATTGAGTTTAATAGTCTATTACAAGAGAGGAGGCAGAAAGCTATAATCTCGGCCGAGTCCCGATCTTTGGATCAGGAGGTCAGAAACGACTCTTCGGCGTACACTGGGCTTCCAGGGATCGTCCTTTTTCGGGCGGGCGTTAAGTCTATGCGACATTCTAAGACGAAAACCAAGAGTAACAATATTGCGTTTGATGCTTTGTTTATGAGTCATAAGTAGTTAAAAAACGGGGTATTTTACGCCTGAGAGCAGGCAAACGAGGCAACACGGTAGGTAACGTCGCTTGCTGCACAGTGGTGCTCAGTCGTAACTACGTACGGAATATGGCTTACCTCTGAACAGCTACAAAAATGTACGTTCACGAATCAAAAATTCATATACGATCTCGTAACACATTTTAAAGCAAAATCGTAGAATCATCATTAAATCTAGCTATTCTATAAGAATCCAAAACGACATATCAAAACAATCCCTGTGAGATTTTCGAGCAGACAGGATTAATGTTTCCTCTTACACTTACAAATAATTCATTCATGTACTCGCTGTAAATATCCTTAAAAAACTTCCACATGCAGTGTAAATAACAATTGAACGGTTTGTACTTGAATCTTCAGGAAATACATACGAGACTAATATATTCTTTTTCATTTTTCTTTATTATTTTTTTATTTTATGTGTCTATTTAAAAAAAATATTTATAAATATTTATACAGGGTGTTCGGACAGCCCTGGGCTTAAATTGAAAGAGTAACTCACTAAGACATTCTAAGACGAAAATCAAGAGTAACGATTTTGCGTTTGAGGCTTTGTTTGCGAGTTATAACTAGTTAAAGATATCGTTTAATCCGGACCGTTCGATGCTTGAGCATCACTGTGGACTCAGCGACGTTACCGACCGAGTTGCCTCGGTTACCCGCTCTCAAGAGTCGAACGGTCCGGATTAAACGATATATTTAACTAGTTATAACTCGCAAACAAAGCCTCAAACGCAAAATCGTTACTCTTGATTTTCGTCTTAGAATGTCTCAGGGAGTTACTCTTTCAATTTAAGCCCACGGCTGTCCGAACACCCTGTATAGTAGTTAGTAGCGTTTGACTTCCGTTACATTTAACGGTAAGTACTACAATTAACTTGATGACATATATATGATATATTATGGTTCTAGACTAATATTGACAACAAATTCACGCACTTCACGATTCTCTACGAAAAGTTTCATACACTTCACGGTTCTCTATGAAAACATTCACGCATATTATAATCCTCTTCGAAAAAACTCACACACATCACGGTTATTTACGAAAAAATTCACACAAATCATGATTCTTTACAAAAAAATTCACACATATCACAATTCTTTACGAAAAAATTCACCCTTCTCACGATTCTGTACGAAAGATTTCACATGCAACTGAATTCTTCACAGAAAAGTTCATTATCCTATCAGCTGTTTACGGGAATTGTATACTACACAGGTTATAAATGTTTCTGATTCGATGTATTCAGTCACATGTGCTAAAAATCACGTAATTCTCATATCTTAATTTCATGTATTCTTCTAATGTATGATTTCAACAAATAAAAAAAATAAGAGAAGAATTTCTTTGTAAGGTGCACTGCTCTTAGAAGTCATGCGTCTAGTCAAAGATTACTAATCCACAACGATGGAAACCTTGCAAGGTCCCCCTTGAAATCGAATCAGAAATCGGAGTTCACTCTTATCGTTAAAAATCGATAACTTAGTTTACCCTTCTGCTCATGTCTGTTCCTTACTAATATTCGTTACCTGACCAAGCAAAACATTGTATAAAACTGGTATTTCTGTGTTCGGACTTTTTTGGGAATAGAATATTAAAATGAAACTTTAAACATATTTCAGAATTTCAATAATAGTTAAATAATAGTTAAATTAATTGAAAACTTTTGTGAAATTATAAATGATATACATATTTATTACTTGATAAATGTAACATTGAATGAATAAATAAATAAATATAATAATTAAAAAAATTTTGTTATTGCAGGTTTCCAAATATGTAACTTTTAAATGTACCTAAATATAATGCTCTTGTTCTTATATAGTTACACTAAAATACGCTATTTAAAGTATTTAAATAATCTCGAAAACTAATTTATAATTTCTATAACTATATCATTTTATAACTAGGTACTAATATTTACAATATTAATGTTTTTTGTTGATCATTTTTGCAGAATTAACGTTATTATTTACTACAGAATTATTTTCAGTACTATAAATTGGTGTTATCACTTAATCTAAACATGAATTAAATAATTCTAGTAAAATTTTTATATAAGTATATTTAAATATATTTGTAATGTATATTAAATTTAATAGTACAAAAGATGATGTCGAAATTTTGATAAAATGCTTTGACTTAAAATGCTTTTTTTTTTTACTATTGTTGCAAGAAAAATTTGTTCTTATGACTTAATAAAATTTAATAAATGAGTTTTTTTATTGACAGCATACAGTTTATATTTTTTTAAATTTTAACATTATATTTTAAAAATGGAGACAAAATATTTTGTGCAACTCATGCAAAACTTAAAAATTCGAAATTCTTTTACCACATTATATCTTTTTGTTCAAAAATATTTTCTAGATTAATTAATATGTATTACTGTTCACTGTAATTACTTATCAGGTTATTTCTTAATTTTGAGGAAGTGGTTTTGTAATATAGTTACGAAGAAATTCTTATGATTACACTATCATCATTTAAGAATAAAACTCCCTGCTTGACGGAAGTGGAGACCTTGAATCTACTTTAGTCGTTATTAACTATGTGTAGATTGCATCAATTTTGTTTGCTGATCTCGTCAACGGATGCATACTTACCTAAGGAAAGTGTAGGTACTTACATGTACATTGAAAAAGTAATATGTTTTGCATACAACAGATTAATGTATTTTTCTCGTTCATTTCTTCTCATTCTTATTTTTTTCAAGCATAATGAGTTGAAATATTGGTACGTACATACACGTATGTGTAGACAGTGTCTGCAAAAAGAAACCAGTGTATAAAAAGTAGAAATTTCATATATGTATAGCCAAATCAGTTCTCGTTAGATGACGTTGTTCTTTCTTTATAAGTATATGGATATAAAGCATTAAAATTTCGGTTTCCTTCTCTTTGAAAGAAGAGAATTGATCCACAAAAGTTCACGTATTAATTAGTTACAATTTTGCTTTTTATAAAACGGAATTAATTCAGATTTAATTATAAATAATGATTTTCTTGCCGAATGAGGCATGGTGTATAGCAAGTAAAATAAGTATATGTAAGTACTCTTCTTACATATTTCTGAACATTTCTCTGAACACGGTAATTACTTTGTTAAAAATTCTCGTGTTATGCGAATAGTTACATAAATCTAATAAAATTGGTTTTCATACAGCTAAAAATCTAACAGAACTCTATCTAGAGTTCATCATTATTCTTAGAGGACAGAATATAGAGTTCATCATTTAATTGGACTGTTATTGAGTAATCGAAAATTCTATAGAGCGATGAGAGTAAGTTCAACTTGTTTAGAAATGAGTCTAGAAATTATGTGCAACGCCTTGCTGCCTAACAGTTTAATATTAAATAGTTAAAACCGACAATAAAATTTAGTGATGATAATATGATGCTGTAGGGGTGTTTCTCGCACAACAATCCTGATCCATTAATACAAATAACAAAAATATTGGATAGATTTGTGTATCGCGATATCTTACAAAATCATATGGTCATTTCTGCACGATAATGACCCCAATCATTCTTCTAAATTAGTGAAGACGTTTCTTGTACGACAAAATTTTAACGTAATCAAGTGGTCAAGTCAATTCCCAGACTTAAACCCAGTCGAACTTTTTGTGGAATTATGTTGGATGTCAATTAAGAAGTCATTCTTTTACGAATAAAGTACAATTAATGGAAACAATCACGAAAATATAGTCAAAAATACCTGCTGAGTTTTGTGTTCGATTAATCGAATTAATGCAACGCAGTCATCAAATATTAGGCGCACAAGTTAATTTTAGTCTTTCATCTTTCGATGATGATAAAGGCTATTTACAATTTGAATATCGTAACGGTATTTTTGGAGCCTTATAGTGTAAACATCTAGCTTTCCAAATAATTATAAAACTGCTTGATGCGGTCAACGTGACCTGGTTAAACAATAATTTAAACGATGGCGTGCAGCAAAGAGCACATTCGTCATTGTGTGCTCTTCGTACTTCAGTTAAAAAAGAAAAGCCACTGAAGCTGCAGATATGATCTGTGATGCACTTAGTGGGAATGATGTATCTCATTTCACCTGCAAATACTGATACTGAAGATTCCAGAAGGAAATTTCGATCTCATCTTCGTAAAAATACATAATTAGGACAAATATCAATACTTATCAATTTTTTATTATTACCATCGTTAATACAGTGGTGCGAAGAAATTAATGCGGTGTAAACTACCTCGAAACAGTAACTTATTTGTTGTAGGTAATAATTCAACATTGCATGTATCGTATAATAGAAAACCTATTGTGGCGCCACGGGCAAAATCTGTAAAACTGGCGTGGCATTCAACGTGTTAACCCTTTGCACTCGGCTGTCCCCTCTCATGGGACATCGTAATCCTAGCATATGATAGTTTCGCAAATTTTCAGACTTTAGTTCAGACCCGGTCGTTAAATAGTCATATATGTAAATTTTAATATACGACTTAACTAAACTAAATGATGTTTAATATACCTGAATCATAATAAATATTTCGAATTTGAAAATTGTTGAAGTTAGTATCATTAAACGACTAACGGTCACCTCTCGAGTGCAAAGGGTTGAAAAAGAAACGCCGCTGAAGCTGCAGAAATGATCTGTGATGCACTTGGTGAGAATGATGTATCTCGTTTCACTTGCAAATACTGATACCGAAGATTCCAGAAGGAAATTTCGATTTCCAAGATAAAAAACGAACTGGACAACCGCAACGATTTAAGAATGAGGAATTTCAATCACTTTTAGATGAGTTCATCGAAATAAGACAGCCTAGTTTCTTAAAATCAGGCATCCGTTGTCCGAAAGATGGGCAAAGGTTATAGAAAGTGTGGGAGATTGCTTCATCCATTAACTTTTGGGCATAAAAATTTAAATAAAATCTGAACCTGCTAAAGAAAGACTAAAATTAACTTGTAATCCTAATACATACATTTACAGAATTCATATGATTTTTATCATAACTTTAGTTTTACTCAACTTTTGGGCATAAAAATTGAAAAAAACTCTGAACCTGCTAAAGAAAGACTAAAATTAACTTGTACACCTAATAAAAGGGTTATTCAACGACTTATTAAAATAATTATTATGATAAATACAAACACTTACATGTCGTTGCTTTTACAGCTTTTCTATTGTTTTTTTCGATTCAATTTAATTGTATTCTTTGTACAAGTATGTTTGAAAAAAGCTCATTGTTTATTGATATAGGGAGTGTTATTTCATTAGGCTATTTTTAGTTTCAATCTGTGTATCTTAGAAGGTAAAGAATATACCGAAATTACTCAACCATTACGTTGTTTCGTAACTTTTGTCAGTAATTGTAAGTGTTTTCGATTTATCTGATGATGAGAAAAACGTGTACATGCTGTGATAAAGAAACCGATATTATAGAAAACATACATAGTTAAAATACATAGTATATATACATATATTAGAGTAACTTACAATTAAACTTATACTTATAATTAAACCTTTATTTAAAATAAATAATCAAGAATGTGACAATTTATAAATTACAATAATTAAATTAAATAAACCAGAGGAAACTAATCCATGCCCAATTATAATAATATACATCCGATAAAACTCATTTCTTTAAAAATTAATATACTTAAAATCATTAAACCTATATGAACAACAGATGATATAGCAACTAACATTTTTATATCAATTTTTAATAAGCACAATAACCTTAAAATAAGTATACCTATAATTCTAATAAACATAAAATGATATTTTAACTCACCTAATTCAAAAATTATTAATAAACGTAATAATCCTAATTTTAATATTAAAGAGATATACAAAAGTAAATATAATGAATAACAAATTTTCATACAGTTATAAGTGTCTTATAAACTATATTTATTATACTATATAATTTAAACTCAATAAAAATTGAAGTAGTATCATGATAATATGTACATATAATTAACAGTGATGTGAATATCATATGTAAGCTCATTTTTATCAGGAAATTCATTTTTATTTTCATTGATCATAACATTATTTGTATGGTGTAATAAAAAAGAAAATGAGAACCTAATTTTCATTAGTGACTAACGAACACGTTCAATGTGTGTGGTCCATTCCTGCCAATAGCTGTAATCGCGCAATCAAATGTACATACGTATATATGTATTTACATTGGAATGTGATGAAAGAGACTCTTATTGCATCTGTTGATTTCACCAACTTTGATAGTCTAGTGAACATATGCATGTACTCCGTGAGTTCATTGCTCCAAATCGTAAAAAGCACTCTGATGTTTGCGGTATCTTTGATCGGTATTTTAACACTCAGCGAAAGAATGCCGCCATATTCGCGACGTTATAAATATTTAACCCTTTGCACTCGAGAGGTGACTGTTAGTTGTCTAATGATACTAACTTCAAAAAATTTCAAATTTTAAATATTTACTAAGATTCGTCTATATTAAACATCATTTAGTTTAGTTAAGTGATAGACTAAAATTTACATATATGACTATTTAACCTCTGAGCCTGTCTAATAAACAAACTAATTGAAGTTTGAAAATTTGCGAAACGATCATTTGGTGACTAACAATTACCTCTCGAGCGCAAAGGGTTAACCCTTTGACTGCGGCGCGGTCTCGGACGAATCCATCAATATGGACTGCGCGTTTTTCGTATGTCAGTCACTACAACTGGTTGTCCACTACAGCCGGAAGCCTGTAGCCGGAAGTGTGATACCATTCTTAGGGATTCAAAATAATAATGCCAAAGTAATAATGACATATTTAGTTGGTATGTTACATAGGACAATAAATTATATGTTGAATTAATCAGTAAAACTGTAATAAAGGTGTTATAGTAAAGAAATACAGATAACGTATATTTACGCCTTTAGCAGTCAAAGGGTTAACATGTTATATCCCATGTTAAATCAATCGATAAAACAGTAAAAGATGTTATAGTAAAAAAATGCAGAGGGCGTAAATTTACGGCTTTCGTATATATTGATGGACTTGTGAAAACGTATATATACGTCTTTAGCACTCAAAGGGTTAAGAAAAGTCGAATGCCGCCGGACAGGCCGCATGACGTGATATTTCAGGGAAATGTTATGTTCAGTGTTCAGTTTCCTTAAGCACGATAAAACGAAGGGCGATCGGCAATTGTTGTAAAGGCAATCGGAAAATTTCACGTTATTCGTACAGGTACGAAAAAAGATTGCGCTGTCTGCTCGGACAGAAAAATGCCGGAAAGAAGGTGGGAAATACGTAATTATTGTAATACTTTTTCTAAAAAACCTAGTATCCAAATAGGGGACTTCTGGGAGAAATACCACACCCAAAAGAAAATATAAGCAATTTTGCATAAATACATTTTAAATCTATAAAAAATAAATTTATAAATGTATACAAATCTATTCGTTACATCCTTTTGTATGGGTCATATCTGTTCATATACTTATTATTACTGAAAATTTCCATAAAATCTAATAAAGCTATATTAACACTAGGTTTCGAAGACCCGTCAATTTGACAGGTTTTAAACTTCATGAGTAAAATCTACAAAAACAATGACTATTATTCCTAATGATTTTTGTTGATGATTCTCGATTGATTCGGGTATACCTTAATCTATTTCTTTCTTAGCTCTGGAGTTTCAAATCTTGTATGATGTATACCTATTTCTTAATACATGTATATTAGAAACAGGTGCACAAGAAATGTTCGAAAATCTAGTGTTAATTATGCACTTATTCTCGTTCTGGAAATAAAGCAATTAATTTCTTAAAAATCCGTTGATCTACTGTTCATTGTTCTAGAAAAGTGCGCTCATTCGTTAACACATTCCGTGCCACGTGTACCATCGGTGGTACACGGTAAACTTGATCGTCAGTCCACGTTTACCACCGGTGGTACACGCAGTCATATTTATTTAATACGCTGAAAACATATTTTATTACAAATATAATTCTGTAAACTATATTTCTACCTAAAAAATGAAGCATTATACAAGATGCAGTATAGAGTAAAACACATAAGTTTATTTAATTGTTAAATATACAATAATTAATAATTACATTTAATGGTGCATTTAGTCAAAATATCAAATGGCCCGAACGACAAGTCAGGCAAAAATGGCTTTGCACGGAACGTGTTAAGGATTAGATAATTGAATAGAATGTCGAATAAAGGATTAAGGAAGTACTCCTAAGGAAGTACAAAAATCAATTTTTTGTTTCTCTAATTTTCTTCAAGAACATGTTTTGAAAAGCATACGTGCAAAGCTACGTGTTCAAGTTCCTAAAATTAACGACGGCTATGTGCATAACTGTTTATACCGTCTGACCCGTCAGGATGATACGGGAATGGTTTAAATCAATCTTCCTCAAAACTAAATTTTCTTAAATGGTTAACACGATATCTTAAGATCTATTTAACCGAATTGTATTTCGACGAACACCTTCAGTGCACATATCTCTATTGCCGGTATTATAATCAATCTAATGTATTGTATTTTCATAACTTTTTAGTCCATGAAAGTAATAAAAACTTCAAAAATATTGATAATCAAGCTTCAAACTCACACTATTGCTTTTTATCCTTGACTTTTTTCTTTCATTCTAATACTTGTAACATCGAAATGCATACTAATTAGAAATCTCTTTTATTTTTCATTTCAATCGTACACAATGCCCAATATTTGTACAAATATCTACATAATCTCAAAATATCAATAATTGTGTGTACAAAATCCTGACAAATTATACAGGTTGTATAATTCTTTGACAACAAATTATTAACGGAAGTCTTAAAAACGCGTGCTCTGTAATAGAATACCTCCTTAAATCCTATCACGGTCTTATAATACAGTTAGATCTCCTTTCCATAGGCTTAGTATAGATACAAACAAATGATATGTAGAATAGACTTAATATTTTATGGGATTTTAGGTCCAATAATTTGAAATACCAATCGTGTAAAAAGTCCATATGCTCTACACGATATAAGACAATGACCTAAGAAATTATAATCAATTCAATTATGGAAGGTGGTAAGATCAACAGACGTAAACGGTGTTTTTTTATTCAATTTGTCGTGTAATTAAGTATCAACTGATCCTAATATTATTTAGTTAATTACACATTGTAAAAATTGTTTACATTTAATGTTGTGTACAGAGAACATTACAAAACATATAACATTTCTTGTTTTGTAAATTTCAATGCAAATTCACTTTCTTAAAAATTAAGCAAAAATACTGCCTTATTTGCTGAGGTGTATTTTATAGAATAAACTTACATTTGGTATGGAAGTAGATTTTATTGGATCATTTAAAGTAATGAGTTGTTAAATATTGCATTGACAAGGAGAATGTCAGGATTAATCTGCTTCGATTGTATTGAAATTTAATAGGTTTATACGTTTATATGTATAATGATCGTAACCTGAATTATAGCTGCAGATAAGTAGTTATTTAAAACACGTAAACATTATCAAAATTAGTTGAATAGATGTTAAATAGGTAAAGGCAATAACTTTAAATTGGTTTAAGATCAAGAGACTGATAGTATAACGTACAAGGTGATTTAAAGTTTCAACACGCAAAAAATGACAAAATGATTCTTAGAATTTGAATGTACATGAACAAATATGTCAGTCATTGTAGATTTTTTTTTCTTTTTTTAATGAGTATGCAAGCGTACAATTTTCCATGTGAGCATTTGGTACATTTTGTAGGATTTAGATATAAATTGTGCCCATAATTATGAAAATGGTCTAAGTCAAAGTTTTCAAAAAATGAGTTTATCAGTTATTTTACACCACATTATTTTAAACTAAATTTATTCAATGTAATTTTTACGTTATCGTCAAAAATGAACCATTATATGGTGGTTGTAATTTCAACATTATATGGAATTCATTTAGTGTTAATTATGAAAGTGGTCTAAGTCAAAAATTTCACGTTTTGCATCTTTCCCCTAAAAGAGGAAGACCCAAAATATATGGAATTATTAAGCTACTTCCTTTATACACAACCACTAGACCAGTATCGGAAGAAAAACTTAAAAATATTATGTGTTTACTACCATACATTCCTCCAGCTTTTCAGGAACATTTTAAAAATCTTAAAAACTCGAAATGATAAAAATGCATCACTTTTTTAGAATCATTGATAAATGTTCATGAATTATTTCATTAAGTTCATTGTTTCAAATAAAACTCATAGTTCTTTATTGCTTTAAGTCATTTATAGGACATTCAGTTAATTTTGAAAATGGTCTAAGTCAATTCAAACTTTAAAAACAACATTTTCGTATAAAATTCATACAAAATTTCATATTCATAATAAATTTCCATTAATCAAGACTAATAAAATTCTAAACAAAAAGGTCGCATAATGTAAAAATATTTTTTAATTTATGCAAATGCAATTCATTAAATATCTCGAAACAAGAAATATCTGACTTAGACCACTTTCATAATTATGGGTACAATTATATTTGATATTTGTCTGTGTTATCGAGGCGAATAACTTTCCTGTAAAAATTACTGTGAGATTTTAGTTCTTTCCAAATACCAAGTCTATCGAATATTTTTTTTTCTTTAGTTCTGGGATTTCTGTAATGTATATAGTATCCATTAGTTGGTTGGGGTGGTTTACAGTTTTCACCCTATAGCGAGTGGTGTGTGTAGATTTGTAAATCTACCAAATTTCACTACAATCGAAGAGGATCAATTCTGACGTTCTCCTTGTGAGAAATAAACCGTGAGCCATCGCGTAGCGTACCGTGAAACTGTAACAACGGTTTTGCTTAACTCCTCCGGTATATAAATTCTGCACAGATGTCGGCTATCGATTTGCGAGGTTGTTCATTTTCGTGGTTCTTCAGCGGTCAGGGAAGGGGGTAAGTTTCTACGTGGATCCTATTAGGATCATCGACTTCTACGTACTACGTATTTGTATGGTTTCGGTGGAAAAATACAGTGTGAACGAAATTTACAAGGTTACGATATACTGAATTGAGAAACTGATCAATGCTTGGCAGAATTGCATGTACAAGTAGAAGAAGTAGTACTTCTTAAAAATCTTGTAGCAAATTTCGACTGTACAAGATAATTAACGTTCAACTCTGCCATGATATTGAGTATCAAAGAAACAGACAAAATTTGACATTCGTGTATTCTGTCTGCGTCGATTAGTTAACATTATTCCTACCGACACTTCACGTATATTTATTCCTACGTAAGACAGACTACAAATTTTTCTCAGAGAATAAACAATGAAGAAAGAAGTGAATATTGAAAAATGTATTATACGTATATTTGAGGAAAAGTCTAAAACTTAAAGGCGATTCAATTACATTGTATCTATGAAATTCTAATCGAAATTTTAAAAACGGTCATTTGACTGGTTGTGGTAGGAATAGTGTTAAATCCAAGAAAGTCACTTCTTCACATAGGTGTCCGGATTCAACTCCAACTGTGGAGTCTAAATTGACGAATCCTATTGTAAGTGCATGGTCTGCAACTATAGAGTTTCAGTCAATAAAATAAAAAAGATCAACTGTAATTTATTTACCATTAAAATAACTGGAAGTATGTACGTCCCATTTGATATTCGGAATATGTATTTGAAACAAATTTAGCTCTTCGTGGACTACTGCCAACAATAAAAAGTTCGGAAATATCAATGGAAGAACTGCTTTCAAATTGGCATTGTAGGATACTAAATTGGTTTTTAAAGGCTTTGTCGCTTCAAAGAGCTGTTTCCCTGCTAAAACATGTGTACATTAACCCCTTCTATTATAAGGGGTCTCCATTTTGATTTTAGATTAACAACTTTCTTATTTTAAAGTTCACTGTAATTGGATTTCATCTGTATTGCCTCTTTTGATATTTTAGAATATCAATATTCAAATATTTTAGAATAGTGGAATAAGTATTTGACTGGATGTTTGAAAAAATTATACAATTGCAATTCTTACATAATCACAATTATAATTCAGTTACGTATGGAAAACTGCACCTCAACTGCACGGCTAAACGCCCGATTGAAGGAATTTAATTTACCGACATAAGGTAAAAAATGAAAATTATGAAATCGATTAAGAGAATTTCATGCTTCTTCATAGCAAACATTTTTAACACAACAAATACATTATGACAACTACATCAGTGACGATTCATGAGAGCAAAAGATATAAATGTTAAAAGGAACTAGAAAATAAATTTAAAGGAAGCGTTTAAAAATAAAATCATGCAATAACTCGAGACGCTACACACCAATTAAAAAAAATATGTTATGGATGTTTTAAACTATTTTAATATACATAAAACAATCCTCATTGTCAATGTAGTAGCGAATATCGGAAGTGGAAGACGGAAATGAGTATGTTACTAAAATTGTAAAATAAGTATGTTACTTCTTTGCATGGAAGGGATGAAATTGAAAATTACATAAAAATGTACCGAATACATAGAAAACAAATCTTTACTCATATCTCTTGCAAAAAATCATAGTAAATTTTGGATGCTAACCACAGTGGATTTATAAGATTGCTACGAATAATCACCATTTGGTCATTTTAACTGC
>JAOPTO010001454.1:40960-59061 GCA_033822845.1 Tetrapedia diversipes | reverse complement strand
CAAAATATGTATTTATACAGATACAAATTTTTATAAAATACATCCCAGCAGAGCAATCCAAAAATATAATATTCATACATTTATATTTACATATATGAGATGTAAGTGCGTGAGAATAACAAAATATTACAGCAAGAACAATAACAATTTATTCAACGATTTAAAATATAACGAAATAACAAAATATAATGAAATAACAATACAAATAACAAATAATAAATATAATTGAACAGATCTGATATCGCTATTGAAAACTGATGACTTTGTGTGTGTCGTCTTCGAAAAATGATCTTTTTATATGGTTGCTCCCCGCCAGGGGCTGTCTGTACTTTTGGTGGAGGTGATGGCACCCTAGAAATTGTCGAAGGAAACCTGGGACTCCGCGCGGACAAAAATGGTCGCCCGCTCGGCCCCTCGGTGTTCGAGGTCCAGGTAAAACGGAGTAGTAAAAAAGTTCATTGATCGACTGTAGGCATTTCCCTACAGCCGTTTTAATTACTATATTTCCTTCGATGCTTTCCAGGGTACATATATGTACACAAAATCATACTTCATAATCCCTTGTAAAATGTATGACGTCGCATACGCCGAGACATAAGAGTGTAAAGGGTTAAAAACGCGACTGATACGAAGTAATAAAGGTCAACCACCAGAAGGATTAATCCATGATACTGGCAGCTGTATTATACGAAGTCGTATTTAGATAGGAGCACCTTTGGGAATCGAAAAATAGTAAGATGGTCGATTGTATAAATGAAGAATTTTTAAAAGCGTGGGTAGTGTGTGAGCACGTGTGGTATTCGCAGTGAACAAAAAAAGAACGGTCGCGAAATAAGTTTCGAAATCGCGTGCGTGTGTCAAGGAGAGAGAGAGGGAACTATAATTCAATGGCGAATATGTGGGGATGTGTTTCTATAATGTTTGCATTTTAATTTATGATCACTATAAGACATCTTGTTTATAAGAACAACTTAGTGTTCAGCCTCAAATAAATGAACTCATAGGACAGCCTTTCTAATCCGCATTGAAGTCAAACATAATCATCATACGAACGCGTATTCTTATTATAATCGTTTTATCTGTTATGCATATAATTTGTGTCGAATGCAGAATCACTTGAACACAAATAAAAAAATCGACCTCAGCTTTCTGATCCTCAAATCTCTATTACCTGAAGTAATAAGAATAGGTGGAAGATGTTGAAATATAAATATTGTTGGAAAACCACTTATAGAGTTTAGAAATAATGTTTATTGAACAGATCCTTATAAAATAGGCACACTGAATAATAATAATCTTTACGCTATGCGTTGTTGGTAGTCAAAAGTTTAACACGTTCCGTGCCACGTGTACCACCGGTGGTACACGGTAAACTTGATCGTCAGGCCACGTGTACCACCGGTGGTACACGCAGGCATATTTATTTAATGCGCTGAAAGCATATATTTTATTATAAATATAATTCTGTAAACTATATTTCTACCTAAAAAATGAAGCATTATACAAGATACAGTATAGAGCAAAACACATAAGTTTATTTAGTTGTATATACGATAATTAATAATTACATTTAATGGTGCATTTAGTCAAAATATCAAATGGCCTGAACGACAAGTCAGGCAAAAACGGCTTGGCACGGAACGTGTTAATATCTCCATCTACATCTAATATCTCCAATACTACAGCTTGAAAAATAAACTTAAATTAGAAAATGCGTTGTCTAATCATGTAAACCGCTAAACATTCGACAATTTACATTGACAACACGTTAGACGAACCTAATAAGTGTACCATATACAAGTACCGATATACGTGGAAAATCTATAAGAATTAGTCAGAGGAAAAAGTAAAGGTGACACATTTGCTATTCTTAGAGCATGGACCGTAGACCGATACTCGTTTAAAGTGGTTGGATTTGACGATCGCACGTACAAATACGCCCACGCTGCACGCGGATGCGCACAACGCTCTTCCTCCCACCACCTCCTGTCTCCCCACTCTGTCTGGACGATTATCTACATTTAGATACCTCGTCGTCGGTCGATTCATCACACTTAAAAGTTATCTTTGCTAATTACGTAGGTAACCTAAATTCCAGCGACGTAACGTCTTTTCAATTGTACTTTCGAGTTAAATGCCGATTCGATGAAACGTTACACAGTGTGTGTTTCGTGTTGTATATTTATTATGGAATAAATCGTCGAATTTACCGTGCTTCAAATAAACTTGATTCGGTTGTTATTCGTTATTTATTGAATAACAAATAAATCAAACAGTATGAATAAAAACGAACGGATTATAATAGTCAGATTGAGTTCTGGACATATGTGAATTACTGATAAATTAACACTATTTGGTAAAATTGAGGCATTGAGAATAATAAGGAGGATGAGGAGAACTCAACATTTCCTAAAATATGGCACTTTTTTCTGTATTCAATCTGTTTATTAAAATTTCTAATGTAATTTTTGATTTCTTTTGTTGAGTTTGCTCTTATGGAAAGAGAATGAAAAGAGTTTATCTAGAAACACGTTTTTGTTAACTTTACTTCTACTACCACGACTCAACTGTACCTACAGTGGCTCCAAAAAGTATTCGTACACTAAGTCACAAATAAATTCGTTTAACCCTGAAATTTTGAGTCTGATAGAAGTATTTGATAAAACTTTGTGGGTATGTAGATCGTAATAGTATATGTATGAATTGATCTTTTCTTTTCATGTAAATGCCATTTTAAAGGGGTGAAACCAGCGTTAAAGTTTCTGAGTTTTTTCCCATCTTTTAAAGATAACTTTGTAATGGCACTTGATGAAATAAAACCTTTCAAATAGAAAATGTTTAATTTTTAATACCCTATCGCCGTGCCATAAAAAAAGAACACAGAAAAGCTTATACTCAAAGCGTGAAAAATTGCGGAAATTTTGAGATTCGTTATCAGCCCCCTTAAAAGATATTTTGCCGTCAAAAAAATTGCTTCACGCATGACACACCATGATCTGTACACGCATAAAGTTTCATTGAAATCAGAATTTCAGAAGTAGATGAATTTCCTCATAATACAGTGTACGAATACTTTTTGGAGCCACTGTGCATTTATTATCGAATAAAACGTCGAACTTACCGTACTTTAAATAAACTTAAGACTAGACTAATTATTTATTTGTTATTCTTACTCAAATAACATTTTATTCCAATAATGTCCAACACTGCTTCCGAAGTATCGCTAACTATACCTCCCCGCATATTGTATTACATATAATAAAAATCAGTGAACAAATTTAAAAAAGAAACGATAATAACAAAAATTATACATTTCGAGTGCTTGAATTACAATTAAATCAAATAAGTTAACTACTTGATTAAAATGTGATAAACTAGATTAAAATAGGTAGGATCTATAATTGAACTTTAAACCTTTAAAACGGTCGGAATGGCTTCAATTACAGCTTTAATTGAATTAGAGAGCAAAAAGCTGAAGTTATTAACTAAAATGTCATCAACTAGCTTGAGAATTTAATTCGTTCGATTGACGAGATACTCTTTCTTAACCGGCCGCCAATGATGCAACAAGTTTTTGTCGTTCGACGACAAATAATTCTAACATCTGAGACAACGATTTGGTCCATTAGCCGTACATCATACCGGTAAGACGATATGGCACGTTGACGAACCTACTTTAACAATCAGTTACGCTTCGACATCGGGAACTATAATAACTATAATTGCCGAAGGCGTGTCCATTAATCGTATGGAGTACCATAAAGAGGATCGGTTACCTTGTTGAAGTACTACCATTGCGACGCATTCGATGCAGCTTAAATATTGACGTTTAATTACATTTTGCAGTAAGAAAATCATTATACTAGGTGTTTTCATTTTTCACCAGGCTATACATCTGGTTGCTTTCAGGGATAATAATTGTTGCACGTTACGTGTATGCGAGAACATTTTAACCCTTTGAGTGCTATGGGTGCATATATGCGTCTGACAGAAGTTGCTCGTAGGGACTATGGATGCATATGTGCGTTTGTCAATTTTTGTTTCCTTCGCCTTATGATTTTTTCCGTGGCCACACGTTTTGGCGTTAACCTTTTAGTGCTATGGACGCATATATGCGTCTGATGGAAGTTGCTCGTAGGGACTATGGATGCATATATGTGTTTGTCAATTTTTGTTTCCTTCGCCTTATTACTTTTCAGTGGTCATACGTTTTGATGTTAACCTTTTGAGTACTATGGACGCATATATTCGTCTTACGAAACTTGCTCGTAGGGACTATGGATGCATATATGCGTTTGTCAATTTTTGTTTCCTTCGCCTTATGATTTTTTTCCGTGGCCACACGTTTTGGCGTTAACCTTTTAGTGTTGACGAAAATTATCCGTAAGGACCATGGACGAAAATATGCGTTTGCCAATTTTTTCGATCTTTCGCTTACTGCAACGCGATTGTCAGTGTACAAGTAACAATACTCCGTTTCCAGCAATAGTGCGCAGTCCCTTCGAAGCGCTTAGGTCAAGAGTATTCAGCACTCAAAGGGTTAAACCTAGTGGAACTTTTGATGAGCATGGGAGTGATGAAGCAATGTCTTCGTGACGAAACTAGCATAGCAGGTGAATGAAGAGTATAAATATTTAATTATTATGCGTAGAAGGCGCAGTGATGAGAAATAAATTGCTTTATCGTCAAGTTATAGTGCATAATGATAAAAATTCGCATTATTATAAAAAAGTTGACTAGACACTACTAATGCTCTTTGTGCTAAAATTCTTAGACTGCAAACTTTTTAATTACAAACATTTTAATTTTCTAGTGATTCACGAAATTGATCAAATGATTAAATCGTATTTTTTAATAAATCTAATTGTAAACTTACTTCATAGTTACTTTTTTAATAAATCTTCCACTTAGCCAATAAATCTTAATTTATAATCCCAGTTATATTTTAAGAAATAAAAATATTTAATCGATTCTGCGAATCACTTTATTTGAATGGATTGAGTAATTGTGACTATCGTTAATGATTTGTATTGGGTATGCAAATTAATTCGGTGCCTTTGTATTTAACGCTTTGTAACTTCCATTCAAATTAAAATATCTTTCCTGCCCTATGGTGATTTCAAAGTAGCAACATTTTACTCTAAGGAACATTAAAACAATCAACGACAACTTGGCATAATTTCATTTAATAACAATAAACAATTTGGCTTTCGATATGGAATATTTGAGGCACTGCACTCTTTTTGCTTTTGAATTGAAGAAAAATGCTTCTGAAACTAAAGAAATTGTTTATTTCGTTTATTAAAAAGAGTGGTTTTAACGATTTCGAAATGCAGACTTTAATCTATCGGATAAGCATGTCCAGGACAGGCAAGACATTTTAAGAAAACTTTTAAAAAACGTTTGAAAAAATTAAACAAGGGCTTGCGTTGTAACCGGATGTTAGCCACAAATGCTTACCGCAACGTTTACTTCACTTAACCAGTTACGTGTGTTTGACGACTATATCCGTCATGGAAATATGGCAAAATTTTGTGTCATGACGACTATATCCGTCATGCGTAAAATTTTGTTACAATTTGATATTTAAATTGTAATTTTGGCGAAAACTAAATTATATTCGTAAAGTTTAATATGTTTAAAATGTTTAAAGGTCAACACGAAATAAAAAAGACAAATGAAAATTATAAATAATTTGAGTTGGATTTATAACTATATTCGTCATCGCCTGATTATCGTGACACACACTGGGGGGTGCTTTGTGTGTGGGGGTGCCACACTTAACTGGTTAAGACAAATTTAAAAGTTAGAAAGGTGGGTTCCACATGAAAATGCCACCGAATTAATTTGCATACCTAACAATTTCGACAAGGAGGATGAATTATATAGTTACTGCAAATATCTGTATTTTTCAGTTATAAAAGTATATTGCATTTAGAAATATAGAACAACGTTAAGTAGTTAATAAAATGATAAATACTTATTAAAAAGTAATTAAAAGCGTAGTAAGAGGTTACTGATTTCTTTTTAATTAATATTTTTAGTAAAAATTGTTTTTATTCATTCCATTTATAAAATAATTTTGTTTAAGAAAATATTGAGACCTCAAAATAAATTGCTAATCTGATAATTTAAATAATATATCAGTTTGTTAGACTACCAGTTACTTGGAAACAATTATATCATATTGTTAATTTATTTCCAATAAGCAATTGCACTTTTCTAAATTATTCCATTACTTGTTTATTAAGTAAAATAAATGATTACTTTATTTTAAATATGAATAAATGCGTTTTGAAATAATTTTGTACCATATTGTGAGAACCACACAATAATTCGTTAATGTACAATGTAACATTTTACATTTATTAATTCATAGTTGCTAATTTGTACACGATAAACTATTATAAGCATTTCAAATTTAATTGTTAAACAGTAAAGATAGTAGTCTTAAGCGATAAAGTAGAATTTACAAATTAATATTGTTCCTTATGATTTACTTTTGATTTATCTAAATGTTCAAAGGTTAAAATTAATACGAGCTATTTTTTGCTAAAGGTATCTAAATATAATTTTCAAAAATAAATTAAAGCTAATTGCAACAATAGATCAATGTTTTGAAGTCACATACATTTGTAATAAGTATAATAAATAATTTTTAATGAAAAGGTTAAATAGAATATTTCTATACAATTAGTTTTTTGCAGAACTGCAGAAATCTTAAAGATTTTAGAAAAATACTTCCCATCCTAGTGGAGCATGGATGCTGTGAGATGTTGCGCCGTTTTATTATCGATTCCCCTGTCTGGCGCTCGTGCAAACCCTCCTTTCGGCCTCTCCCCCTCTTTTCACTACGACCCCTCACCCTTTACTTTGTACCCTTTGTATGAATGCGCAAAGCCCCTTCCTGGTTTACGTGAAACACGGTAAGCGAACATGATATAAGTTTGTCCTCGGTTAAAAGCTGCACCATTTACTTATTTTTATTAATCTTTATTTTCGTTTTACATAGCGACAATACACAATAACATAAGCTGGTTTGTGAAGCATTTATTTAATATTAGAATGCATATGGTGCTTTAACATGCTTGTTGCTGATGCATTCTTTTATTTAAATGTTTCGTGTTTTTGAACACTGTTATTGGAATACTTTATTACACACATTTTATGTTCGTATGCGATTTTGAAGAAAGTAACATAGTTTCTCAAAAAATTAAATTTAAGACACTATTGATATTCAGAAAAGTATGCTACGAAAAAGTGCACACTATATATAATTTAAGTATTTACACAATGCATGTACGGGTAGGATGCTAAAATACGGCAATTGCGACAATTTCAATATAAAAAGAAGATTCTTATACGAAAAATGGTTTATTTGTATACGTAAACATACCTAAAATAAAATATAAAAGTATGTGGCTGTTGTGGTTTAGATGGAAGAATAACGGAAAAGAAAAGGGAAGAAGTGTTTCGTCTGGGCCTGCTAGTGGACTCAGTAAGGATTACCTAGCAGGCCCATGCCTTAGACACAGAGATAAAAAGGGATATTTATATACATATACATTAGTGGACAAAAGTTTAAGACCAAAGTAAAAAAAAGCTTAATTTACCCTATTATAGTTTACACTAAAATTATAGTTGATCATTAATTTATTACTCAATGGGAAATTACTGAAATATTTTGTCGGGTAACATACGAGTATGTACAGCAGCAGACAAAAGTTTAAGACCAAAGGGTCAAAGAAAATTAATTATTTAATTAATAAGAAATAACAGTATAAATAAAATTTGTATTCTATGCTAATCAATAAATAGTGTTCTAGCATAATGACCATAGAAATGAATAGATAAATAACATTTGTGAACCATAAAATTATATTTTACATTATCCTGTTGTTTTAAACTTTTGTCCACTACTTTATGTATATATGTAAAGATTACCTGAGTACCGGTACGAGCAACAACAAGAAAATATGCCAGACCACACTTTATTTGTTATCCAATGCAAAAGTTGATTTACCAAAATCGAGACCTCATAATACTCACCCAGGCACACGTTTTTCTCTGCCGCCCTAGAAAACTAAATGCACCCGCCTCCTGTAGAAATCCCCCCTTTCCTCGCGCCCCCAATCGCAGGGCCGAAGGCGACTCCTCCCGCCCCTGCTACAACTTCTTTTCTCACATCTACAGGGTGGGTCACCACATATTGCCATCTACATTTACGTCATTATTATTACGCGTAGCGAAAAATGTTTCAGATGAAGTTGAATGGTTGAGAGGGACACATTCTGATGGTACTAGTTTTTTCGTAGGGGACCGTGTAAAGAACATATAAAGGTCATTAACACTAGAACTACCAGAGCAGTCAAAATGACGAATTGGCGGTTATTCATAGCAGACTTATAAATTCACTGTGGTAAGACTTCCAAAATTTACTATGATTTTCTGCAGAAAGTATAAATAAAGATTTGTTTTCTATGTATTCAATATCTTTTCATGTAATTTTCAATTTCATCTCTTCCATGCAAATAAGTACACTTTAATACTAGGACTACCAGAGCAGTTAAAATGACCAATTGGTGATTACTCATAGCAGCCTTATAAATTCACTGTGGTAAGGCTTCCAAAATTTACTATGATTTTCTGCAGAAAGTATAAATAAAGATTTGTTTTCTATGTATTCAATATCTTTTCATGTAATTTCCAATTTGATCTCTTCCATGCAAATAAGTACACTTTAACACTAGAACTACTAGAGCAGTTAAAATGACCAATTGGTGATTACTCGTAACAGCCTTATAAATTCACTGTGGTAAGGCTTTCAAAATTTACTATGATTTTCTGCAGAAAGTATAAATAAAGATTTGTTTTCTATGTATTTGATATTTTTTCATGTAATTTTTAATTTGATCTATTCCATGTAAATAAGTACTTTGTAATTGTCGGTAGTTCTAGTATTAATGTTTTTTTTAAAATGAAATCATATATTTTTTATTGCCTCAGTTGATGCTTCTTCGTTCCTTTACAAAAAAGTATTAACCTATTTATGTCGAAAAATCATTAGTTTAGGAGATATTTTAATTCTAATATTGTTAGGAAATCGTAACTTTCTAATCAATATTATGAACTGAATGTGATAACTATTTACTTTGCACAATAAATTGAATCTTCTCAAATCGTTGGATAGGACCAGCTGGCCCCATTTGTTTTTCGGCCAGTTCACCAGATTTAACACCCCTCGACTTTCTCTTATGGGGCTACTTGAAAAATAAAGTGTACGCTGAGCCTCCGACTACAGTGGCCAATATGAGGGTTTGTATCATTATTGAGTGTAAAATAACATCAGATATACTATACAATGTTAGTGAATCATTAATTTATCAATTCAGAAAGTACTGTGATGCAAATGGACGACACATTGAACCTTTTCTGTAAATAGACGTTAAAACTAAAATATCTCCTAAATTAATGGTTTTTTAACATAAATGTTTTTTTTTTATAAATAGGTTAATACTTTTTTGTAGAAAATACAAAGGAGCATCAACTGATGTAATACAAAATATATGATTCCGTTTAAAAAGATATCAATGAGCTTCATATATTCTTTACTTGTCCACATAAGAAAAAGTTGGTAACCATCAGAATGTGCCTCTCTCAAAACCATTCAACTTCGTTTGAAACATTTTTCACTATGCGTAATTGTTGAGAACAATTAGTGTGAATGGTTGGTACGAATGTGGTGTATGAAAGTATGTTGGCAAGAATGAGTGTGTTCTGAATGATTGCTGTATGGTATAATCTTCACTTCGTTTTTGAGATTTGAGAGAGAAAGTAAGTAAGAAAGACAAAACGAAAGTAAAATTAAAGATTGCATAAAATTAAGATAAAAGATATGGAAACGTTATTGTAATTATTAATGAAATCTATGTTATTATTATTATTAAACATTAAAATCTAAAAGATTTTCATTCTCTTGTTTCTCCATTAAAACTAAAAATACTGTCCCTGACCACGTCGAAATCCAACAGTAATAATAATCTAGATGGCAATACACGGTGACCCACCCTGTATTGGAATCGTATTGAACTCGAGTACTTGCGAGAAAGTCAAATTGGTTGATCCCTCTAGTGGTAAGGGTAGGAAGGTCGCCACAAATATAAATTTTGTCACTTTGGGAGAAACTATAAAATGGAACAGTGCGTGAAAAAATGCGACTTTATTTCGTTGAATTCATTAAATAAAATTCAGATCTATTTGCTTATTAGATTTATGAATTAATAATGTCACACCCTCGATGCAATGGAAATAGCACACGATAGGCCCTAGTAGTGGTCAGACCTCGCCAGCATCGTCTACCAGCGAGCAAGTTATTTCATAAATCAACCTTGTGACCATTAAACCGACTTGTCCCATTTTCAACAGTTTAAATACAGCGAATCTCCCAGTGTTATAAAGTACACTCAATGCCAAAGCGAATGGTACGTCGATCTTCGCTACACAGGATGATTTTAGTAACTGGAACAGGCTATGACACCTTTCTAAACGAAATTAAAGCAAATTATGCAGAGTTTAATAACGTTATCCTACTGTGCAATTGTTTTTTATAAGTGCACCGATGCATTTATTTTGTAAATGAAACCTTTTTTCTTTGCTTAACCCTTTACTGCATGAATTAATAAAGCGTTGAAAAAAAATTGTTTCACAGTGGAAATAGCTTTATTTAATTATCAATAAGACATATTAAAAGAAAAATAATGTAAAAGTTTTATATTTTGGTGCATACGAGACTAAATATGGAATCGAAAAAAAACTAGTTGTGAAGTATAGAAAACAGTTAAAAAGCGGAAAAATTATTATCCGTCGAGAAAGATGAGTATATCAACTCCATGAAAATATTTTTTCTGTCAAAAAGTACTTACGTTTTACTCTGTTATCGTTTTCTGAAAATGAATCACTCGCACCTCAATTCTGCTTTCTCACCCATTTGCACAAAAGTGAGGTTATTTCGAAATATCATAAAATCATAGA
Source organism: Tetrapedia diversipes (assembly GCA_033822845.1). NCBI lineage: Eukaryota > Metazoa > Arthropoda > Insecta > Hymenoptera > Apidae > Tetrapedia > Tetrapedia diversipes. The sequence goes on along the minus strand of JAOPTO010001454.1, from coordinate 48,030 downwards.
CAATTTTTTCGCGTTTTATTATTGCTAAACATATATTTGATGGATTAATATAGTTTGAATTATTTTATAATACTTAAATTGGAAATAAAATTGAATCAAAACTATAATACCATATATGGGCCCATATGCGGTAAAGGGTTAAATTGATTCCTCGTGTTATTTTACTTGCGAAGAATATAAGATGGGATCATTGAAGATGTAATATTTTACTAGATATTTTATTACATTTTATTTGGAAACGTACAGCAAGTATATACTTAAGCACTTTATTTCATCGTTACATTTTAAATACTTTTTTACACGTTTTTTACACTTTTTATGGCTTTTTAACTATTTAATATTTGTATTTATACAGTTAACTATGCTTTATGTTATTTATTGGAGCAACAGACTGTGAATATATTCTTTTCTTTAGAAAACTTTTTTAGAAGAAATACCACAGAAATTCGGTTCAGGCGAATGCAATGGCTAAAATGGTGCCAAGCTATTTTTCTCCACAGATTTTTATAAAACTGTTTCAACAAGATTGCGTTACTGTCCTTTCATCACTGAAAAATTAGCAAAATGATATTCTCCATAAAGCATCTTCGGCGTGTAATGTATAACAAATTGATTGAATAGAATTTTTGTAGCTTCGAAACTTCATCTTCCCATTATTTTTCGTATCAAGAATGATTAAACTCCAAATTCACTAATATATACTTGTAAATTAACATTTTTATGATATGCAATAGTACAATTTTTTTATGATTCATTGAAATGAACCATGTTTTACTAAAGCACATTTATTATATTTATTACGGTACATTTCTGTTGTAGTTATTGAATTATTACGATGTTAAAATCACTCATTATTTTCGAAATAAAGTTTTTAAATTATTTCCAGAAAATGTGTTCATTGAGTATAGTACAATAAGATAATGTGCAAAATAATAACAAACAAATTGATTTGTTGTAAATGTCGTTATTTAATTTTAGTTTAAGATAATGTGCAAAATAATAATAAACAAATTGATTTGTTGTAAATGTCGTTATTTAATTTTAGTTTAATAAATGAAATTTATCGACAGATATATATATTATTTCACAAATTAAACTGAACTGAATAAAAATTTAACACACATTTTCCGTTTAGAGTAAAAATGATTATGATTGCATTAAGCGAAAAAAGAATCATATAATATCTAAATTTTTCTAATTTGTAGAGATTATAATTCAACTAATCGAGTTATACCAAATAAATTAAAATTGCACGAAGGATTTATTTCTTCTTGAAATTTTATTGATAAATATAAATACAAACAACGAAAACGATAAAGTTTGACAAAAAAGATTGAAGGGGAAATATAGTTGAATTTTCCAAATTGTTGGGAATTTTAAAATTATTAGTATAAGAAATTCTAGAACAAATATGGATGAAATAAAATTTTAACTATAAAGCTATAACGAATATACGTTCAAAAAGTTGGTGTAATATTTATAAGTGCTATTATTATGTAAAAAATGCATGCTTTTAAAGAAGCTTGTTATGCAATACGAAGATTTCTTCTTAGTCCTTGTCAATATAATTTATAAAGATAGCCATGAAACGTCTGTTTCTTTTAATTATCAAAAGTTATCCAGATATTCTCGATTTTAGGTCAATGAGAGTACAATCATAATATATCACTATCCTTATCGTTAGAACCATGAAAATGCTGTTTTCTATTTTATAATAGCATTTTCTATTAAAAGGTCAAATTGAAAAATGTGAGTTATGTGTTATACAGCTATACTATGCTGTATTCAATATTTAAGTATCTTTTGAGATAACGATAATCCAGTATATGTATATTTATTTTAATCTTACAGATGTTATAAAAATGTACGTTTTTATAAATCATAATAAGTGGTTATAATAAGTTTGAGATATTGAAGTTTATCGTACGTATCGTAAACTACATATGTATATATAATTATTAATAAATATTATTAATAAAACTATATATAATTACATATAATGTGCAAAAGTATGTGGAGTAAATTATAATGATATTTAATTATAACGTTTAGAAGAGGAAACAAATCTCCATTTATAATAGACGAATAGAAACAAGTCTCCGTTTCTTCAAGTATCACCATAAAAATAAGAATTTCTATAAATATTCTCAGTGTATTGATACATCACATGCACAATTTACTATGGATTTCAGCTGTTGGAATTTCTGTTTATAGAAGATTTATTATACACACATGCTCTTTATTAGTATAAACACGAATGCAGAATTCTCATTCAAATAGTTTCACGAACAATAGGAAACAAAACAGTTAATCGCAACCTATACTGATTGTGAGATCATCTCGCAACACATTAATAATTAATTTCATAAGATAAGCAGTATTACTAGTACAAGAAAAAAAATAATTTCCATGTTCTTATGCGTTTGAATATAAAGAGGCAAAACAAGTTTTATAAGAAACTAAAATTATAGTCGGTTGTAAAAATCACCATACTCTCCTCAGACAGAATTTCAGATATTAAAAACGAAACTAGAATTTTTGACATTTTTGAACAGTAATTTAATTTCAGTTAAGATCGGTGTGCGTTTTATATTTATTCACCACTAAATATAAATCAAAAACAAAAATACGGAATATGTTACCATGGATATATATAAAGTGCAAAAAATTTATTACTATAATTATTATAATATATATTATAATTACAATTATATTATAAATTTTTAATTTCATTTTAATATACCAATGCTAACTATATTTTTCGAGGGTGTGATTTCTGTTTATTTATATTTTTCTTATAGGTTTTGTAAAGTATATTTATTCTAGAGGCGTAGAAGAAATCATCACTTTTTCAGAATCTCTATGACTTTACATAATTAATTAATAAATGTCAATTAAACGTGCGATACTCTTGCTAATTTTTGTTTTAAATGTTTGAAATTTTACAAGTATATGAAAAACTGTTGTTAGCAACTGTATATGCATATGTTAGTTTAAAGATGAATGAAGTGATACCTGATACTCTCTCTTATGCAGATATGTTCTTAGAAGGTCTAAAACTACGATTTCCAGTTTTATAATTATATATGTATGTAAAGGTTATCCACTTTTCAAATATGTACACATTTAAAGATGTATTGATACTGATTTAACATTAAACGTGTCAGTTAATCACTGTTTCGTTTTTAGATGCTCCCGGTCATTCTTACTGCTTGGTACTCCCAGACATATTTGAGGTATGACATCACTGATTATCATATGCGAAATTAGTCCATTTAACGTCGTTTTAGAACTTTAACATTCAGCTGTGCATACGCTCTGTCAAAGAAATTTCCATACACCACATTACAATTTATTTAACGTTGTATAATTTCAAACACTGAAGGTAGTAAGATATTAATGAAGAAGAGGTGCTAAGTTAAACAATGTAAATGTTATTTGTTTATTCTCTTCATTGTTAAAATTATTATAATATAAAGTGAACTCTAATATTGCGTATGAACACTATTTTTAACTAATTGTTTACGTAGTTGATTGATATAAAATTAACATAGATATAGTGTGGTCCTATTTTAAAACCGTGTACTTATGTTGTTTTGCAAAAATGAAGAGATGATGTGAAATATCTAAAATTCATGAATGTTCTTTGGTTTCTATTAAAATTTTAATTTAACAGAAAATAACAATAGCAAACAGCATTTTTGTATTACAAATATGCTCGTTATAACATAAAAGATTGCTGTTTCTTCGTAACAAGTATTATACTCGTTATACCAAACTAATAGGTTAGTACAGAATGGATGAGAAAAAATTATAGTTGATTATATAAACACAATATATTTCAGTTAAACAAGATTCATTTATAAAATTAATTATGTTATAGGGAATAAAGAAAAACAAGTATAGCATAAATAATAGATTCTAAATTTAAACGTTTGAATAGGTCAAAGGTGAAAATGATATTTCCGTAACTTGCAAAATTTTACAGGAATTCTGTTCTCTTTTCATTTTATAAAAGTAAAAACAAAATGTATGAGGCATTCAACGCGACAGTGACTTCATTCACAAGTTAAACAATTTTTCTCTTTTGCGTTAGATAACATATCTGCTTTTGTATTTTCAGTAAATACATCGTACATTTCATAAAAGCATTAACATTCATGAAAATTCATTTATAATGTAGACCTGACTGATACGCATCTTTGAGAACATGTGTTTTTAATTACAGTTTAAATTAAAATTAATAAATAAGTCTTAAAAAATTAATTACGTGAAATTCCTTAGGACAAAGGAAGTGACTTTATATTTGTCAAATTTCATCGTAGTTTCAAAAATTATTATACAAATATTATATTGAAAATAAAGTATTCATTATTGTATACAATTCGATGTTTTGTTCAAAATTCATAAACCATAAACTGTATCTAAAAGGATGCAAAATTCATTACAGAATTTTAAACCAAATTTTCGCATGATAACTCGTCAACATTTCATACGTGTGTGTATAAACATATGCAAAAATTAAATATACTTGAACAGACTGTAGTATTCGTAATAAAAAAAAAAAACAGTACCGATTGTATAGTAAATCAGAGCAGTCATACATAAATATTAACACTTTACCGATCGGAAACCCATTTTCTATAATGCTATTTTCTAAGCCTATTTTCTGCTCATATAAAAATACCAGTAGCAAACATCGCTAATCCATTTTTATTTTGTATCTTGGCAACATTTTTGTTACTACTCCCCTCATTAATCGGATTTTACACGCTTACAATTAGTCTGTAAATTTTGTAATGTTTCCTTACACAAAGGTGACTGTTTCGAGCGATGTCGTATGTATACTGTACAGAGATATTAAACTATCGGTTATGCGAAGAAAATCATTGTAATCAATTCATTAGCGATAAATCCGCGTCAAAATGAGCCGATCGGGGGTGCATATGCAATAAGTTATGCTTAACTATAACTATATAAGTCAGTAAAGTGTTAACACTTGGACTGCGGGTATATTTCGCCGCCAACTTACGCGTGCAGCGGGCGTTTTTTGGTGAACCGCGCGGGATTTTGGTCGTTCAGTAAATTTGTGGGAAAAAAAGAATGCGAAGCGTTGTCTAGCAACGCAACAACACACATATAATGCTCTACATACATGACATGTATGCGTGACATTGTATATAACTTCATTGTAATTATACAATACCCGCTATCCATCACAAATCTATTAAAATACGTATTTTTACGTGACCCATGCTCCAATGACAGACTGCGAAAAACGTAAAAGTACGTTGTCCGCAGTCCAAGTGTTAAAAGATACAGTAAAACCTGTTTTTGCGTGGTCCTTTTTTATGTAATTTGTTTTGTGCGATTTTATTTTTGTGCAACTTTTTTCGTGCGATTTATTTTTATGCGGTATATGAATCTCAGCGGCGTTGGCACCAATTTAATGTTTCCTATCAATGTACATATACATATTGTGGAATTGAAATCCTATCTTCAAGCGACGAAAGCGATTTTAGACCAATTCGTCACAAGACGATGCGCGTTTTGGATTACAACGAGTAGCAGCGACCTATTTAACCCTTTACCGCATATGGGCCCATATATGGTATTATAGTTTTGATTCAATTTTATTTCCAAATTAAGTATTATAAAATAATTCAAACTATTTTAATCCATCAAATATATATTTAGCAATAATAAAACGCGAAAAAATTGTCTATGATTTTATGATATTTCGAAATAACCTCACTTTTGTGCAAATGGGTGAGAAAGCAGAATTGAGGTGCGAGTGATTCATTTTCAGAAAACGATAACAGAGTAAAACGTAAATACTTTTTGACAGAAAAAATATTTTCATGGAGTCGATATACTCATCTTTCTCGACGGATAATAATTTTTCCGCTTTTTAACTGTTTTCTATACTTCACAACTAGTTTTTTTTCGATTCCATATTTGGTCTCGTATGCACCAAAATATAAAACTTTTACATTATTTTTCTTTTAATATGTCTTATTGATAATTAAATAAAGCTATTTCCACCGTGAAACAATTTTTTTTTCAACCCTTTATTAGTTCATGCAGTAAAGGGTTAATGTACAATTTGAAAACTTCGCCATGTATATGTACAATGAAGAATTAAATGTTTTTACAATTTTTCCAGGTCTAATTTAATTATTTAATTTAATTGAAAGCATTCTCTCATCTATTTCGTAAATAATCGATGTGTTTCCTAAGTGCGACTTTTTTTATGCGGTCCCTGTTCGCTGCATAAAAAATATTTTTGGTAGTATATCGTACAAAGTTGTTTATTATATGTAAATATTTATAAAATTTCCAAATATTTTTTTGCAAAATTTCTTTTATGCGGACCCTATCCACCGCAAAAAACAGGTTTTACTGTAATTCTTTTTCGCAGAGTTGAAAAATAATGTACGCTTTTTTTATCACGCTTAATTCGGATGAACATCAAACAGTTATTTACCGGTAACCTGTTTGTCAATGTTGCACGGTAATAGATTGCGTGGCGTGATACAATTTTAAAGCTGACGTAATCACCGGCATGCCAGAATCGAGGCGTTATCGGTATGCAGCAACTGCATAGGTAGAAATGACTTAGGTGTGTGCATGTAAGCAAGTAGATACAGTGTCGACAAAATATTCGGAAGTGCTAAAGCTTCGAAAGGATAGGCCGGTGAAAAAGTAGGAAAAGTGATCGCGTATGGCCCATTATACAATCTATGTAGTTTAGAAAATGAACTACAGTACAGGAAATACATTTTAATCTCATCTGCGTGTATTAAATGCTGTTATTAACCCTTTGCGCTCGAGAGGTACTGTTAATCACTAAATGATAGTTTCGCAAATTTTCAAACTTCAGTTAGTTTGTTTATTAGTTATAAAGTTAGAAGTTATAAATAGCCATATATGTAAATTTTAGTATATCACTTAACTAAACTAAATGACGTTTAATATACGCGAATTTTAGTAAATATTTTGAATTTGAACATTTTTGATGTTAGTATCATTAGACGACTAGCAGTCACCTCTCGAGGGCAAAGGGTTAA
>JAOPTO010001454.1:0-40648 GCA_033822845.1 Tetrapedia diversipes | reverse complement strand
TTACAACATTTAGTTAGTTTGTTTATTAGTCAGACTCAGAGGTTAAACAGTCATATAATAATATGTAAATTTTAGCATATCACTTAACCAAACTAAATGACGTTTAATATAAGCGAATCTTAGTAAATATTTCGAATTTGAACATTTTTGAAGTTAATATCATTAAACGACTAACAGTCACCTCTCAAGTGCAAAGGGTTAACATTAGATTTACGAACATTTCCTATTTATCTATTTTTAATATACATATATTAAGATATAAGTGATTACGTCAAACAAAATTTGAAATTGTAGAACTGAGAGGAAAATAGATTGGGGTATATTTGTATCGCTCCATCTATAAAAGTCAGCAAAAATTGTTGATCGTAATAGGTATTATTTTTGCAAATTTTGCTCATGAGGTCGGAAACCCGTTAAATTGACGGTTTCCGTAAACCTTGTGTTAACACCTTAACTGCGGATGACGCCATGTGGCGTCAAATTGAATACTGTTATCTACCACGGGTGACGCCATTGGGCGTCATATGAATGTGCAAAGTAATCGTCATTACCTTAATTGTGGTTAAGCTCTTAACCTGCACAATAATAAAGTGAAAGGAGGAATTAAGTTTTATTTATTATTGGACCTGAAATGTTTTAAAAATCTGGCTACTAAAAAAAGGGTATATAAACTTGGAAACAATAATTTTTGGAAGATATAGAAATTAATAGTAATGCTAGCACTGATAGTGGCAATGAGGACCTACATTTTAGAGGAATTACTAAAAGTATGCGCAGGTCGGAAGTTATTAAAAATTATTATTTTTTTATTAACCAGTTAAACGAGGAATTTAATTTTAGAAATCCCCCGCAGGGTGCGGAATTAAAATCAAGTAATGACGTATATACACGTCAAACACAAGATGAATGGTCCTATTATAAATTTTACGAAACACAAGGAAGGATTACATTTTTATTTGATAAAAAATTAACTATTCATTTTCGAAAAGATTATTGTTATTAGAAACTTGTTAAAAATTTGTCAAAAAATAATAAAATACATAAGATACAATATAAGAATAATACAAATAATAATAATAAAGTACATAAACAAGAAGAACCTGATAATATAAAGGAAACATACTATCAAATAATATTCTTGTTGTATTTTATTGAAATTTCGAGTTTTGATAGTCAATGGTAATTTTTTATTTTACAGGACGAGTATACACGTCGTACGCATCGCAGTAGAGATTTGGTTCGACGTGTATAGACGTCAAACGCGCTTAACTGGTTAAATAAAGACATTTATAAGAAATAAGCATATACAGTGGCTCCAAAAAGTATTCGTACACTGTATTATGAGGAAATTCATCTACTTCTGAAATTTTGATTTCAATGAAACTTTATGTGTGTACAGAGCATGGTGTATCCTGCATGGAGCAATTTTTTTGGCGGCAAAATATCTTTTAAGGGGGCTGATAACAAATCTCAAAGTTTCAGCGATTTTTCACGCTTTGAATACAAGCTTTTCTGTGTTCTTTTTTTATGGCAGGGCGATAGGGTATTAAAAATTAAACATTTTCTATTTGAAAGGTTTTGCTTCATCAAGTACCACTACAAAGTTATCTTTAAAAAATGAGAGAAAATTCAGAAACTTCAACGCTGGTTTCACCCCTTTAAAATGGCATTTAGATGGAAAGAAAAGATTAATTCATACGTATGATATTACGATCTATATACCCACAAAGTTTTATCAAATACTCCTATCAGACTCAAAATTTAAGGGTTAGTCGAATTTATTTGTCACATAGTGTACGAATACTTTTTGGAGCCACTGTATATATTTTCTACCCGTCATAGTGGTAGGAAATCAACGTTATGTCCCCGTAGATACGGTGTTGAGAACTGTTTCAGCGGTCTAAACTTTCTGCCAGTAGTGTACAAACCTACGTAAGTATGCGAACCTGCGTTCTGCGCCTCATTCGTAACGAGTTTCATCATTGCGAGGACAGTATATGGCCTTTAATGGAAAGCGGAACAAATCGGTGAAGGGGTGCTTGCCCGAATGCGGCTTGTACATGACAGATTAATACCTTCGACGGTTTCGATTTAGGGAAATCGTGTCCACTTGCATCGCGTAGGTTATGTAAATAAAACGTATTGCGCGACGCACGATTTAGTCTCGAGACTTGTACGTGCTCTACTTGGAGACAGGTATTACGAGATGTTAGTTAGAACGCAACATCCTGTGACCAAAATCGTGATACGCTACACGTTCATTCAACGTATGAAAGCTGCAAGCGAAATGTTAATGAAAGAACTCGGTTGAACTAAGTGTAGTTTATTATTCATGTTGTTTCCTAACGATGCAAATTAGCACGATACTTTTATTTAACGCACTGCTTGATGCTTTTACACTGAACGTCAATGATTGAATTGTAGATTTTTATGTATTTATGCGAAATTTAAAGCTGCAAAATGTTATAAAACACGTAAAACGTGCAAAAATATACAAAATATACTTGAAATCTTTAATTACGTCTATATAAGTGTAAATTTGCATAAAAATCTGGGTTATCGATAATAATGCATAACACTAAAGTTCTTTTAAATCTTAGCCAATCATTAGAACCTTTATTCAACTTATTTTTCATAAATGTGCAAAAATATACAAAATATACTTGAAATCTTTAATTATGTCTATAAAAATACGAATTTGTATAAAAATCTGGTTTATCGATAGTAACGTATAACACTAAAATTCTTTTAAATCTTAGACAATATTAGAACCTTTATTTAAATTATTTTTCAGAAAAATTGGAATAAGGTTTTGGAAATTTTTTGCATCTTTCGATTAGCTCTTTCAATTATTTTTTATAATTATAAGTGACTACATCAAACTTATTTTTATATACACTAAACAGATTTTGAAGAATAAAACAATTTTTCAATCAAACTAATGAAACAATTGGTCCCGTTTTTAAATTGTTTGGATATTCATTTTGTGTACAATAAAATTTTAATAAGTTTTACAAATAAATAATGAAATAATAAATTCGAATAAAACTAAGGAAAAATAAACTATATTAAGGATTTTGTGAATCAAGGAAAGATGCAGTGTAGGCTGCAACGTAACGCTTCGCGACAGACATGCACCGCAAATTATTATATAATCTTGAATTGCCGTAACAACTACTTCTAAATATAGCTATGATTCTAAACTAGTCAATTTCGTAAAACCGTTTAAAATTTCTATTTTTACACACTATAAAAGCAATCCTTTCTATTAGTAGATGCAATGAGATGAATGGAAAACCGCCTAATATTTTTCTTCCTTTTTTCATATGACACGTTATTATTAGACAGCAGATTTAATGCAAATTCAGCATTTTATAGAAATTGGTGAAAAAATAGAATTTGTATAGACTCTAAATTTTACAACTTGCAATTTATATTAGATAATTTGCTTACTCATGTAGATTACGTTCATTCTGTACTTTTTTTTTGCCATTTCCCATAAATGTATATAAATCCGTAGTCCAGTTATTGGATCTTTTACAAAATTGGTTGACAGTAAATAAATTTCTCTATTTTCTAAGCAGCAGACTATTACTGGTTTTAAAATATGCATTGCTATTTTCTGTTTGAAGAATATGAATGCAAGTGGATTCTTTTTCTTTAAAGGTAGATACATAAAATGAGAAGGAGCAATGCTTTAGAATCCTACATCATGCGATTTTTATCTATGAACAACTTTGACAGAAAAAGTATGTTGAATTGGAATTAATACACCCTATGAACTGATTTTTTACAGTCTTGTATTGATAAGAATTGTAAACATTTTGAAATTAAGAGTTAGTTTTTCGTACAACCTTCGATAATAAATAGCTCATATAAAAAAACCAGTTGCAAACATCGCGAATCCATTTTTTTGTATCTTGGCAATATTTTTGTTACTATTCGCCTCATGTTTCGCATTCTTGTAATTTTTAAGAAAGGATTCTTCTGTGAAATTTATTTTGCTATTGCGCTGCTGTTTGTTACTGTAATGAAAGCGGTTGTGTTCATATTAATTTCAGTTTGTATTAATATCATTCAATTATGGTCCTTGATAATAAAAAAATTAAAAATCATTTTCATTTTTTTAAGATAAGTGTTACACTGATAATTACAAAACGCAAAATGTCAAATTCTACTTTATCTGAAAATGACTATAATATGAAGAGATAAATCTAAAAATTGTTATTTGCTAAATATTACTTTTTATATAACAATTAGAGTTAACCATTTGCAATCGAGAGGTGACCGTCAGTCACTAAATGATAGTTTCGCAAATTTTCATACCTTAGTTAGTTTATTCATTAGTCAAATTCAGAAATTAAATAGTCATATATGTAAATTTTAGTATATCACTTAACTAAACTAAATGATGTTTAATATAGGCGAATCCCGGTAAATATTTCGAGTTTGAAAATTTTTGAAGTTAGTGTCATTAGACAACTAACAGTCACCTCTCGAGTGCAAAGGGTTAATTATTGCTGTTTTTATTATTTTCCAAAAAAAATAACTACGCATTTCATCACACACTTTTAACATATATACAAGAAAATTTCTTAGCACTCAAACGGTTAATCGTTTCAAGAGCTTTTTAATATGAAAGATATTTTCCTCAAACTCTCCACTTCTTAAAAGCTACCGTCCTAAGTTACTGCTTACTCGGCCTATACCTAAATCCGCCACTGTTTATTCGTCTGTGCTTGCTATGTACCTGTATACATACGTACAGTGGCTCCAAAAAGTATTCGTACACTGTGTCACAAATAAATTCGTTTAACCCTGAAATTCTGAGCCTGATAGAAGTATTTGATAAAATTTTGTGGGTATGTAGATTCTAATAATATAAGTCTGAATTAATCTCTTCTTTTCATCTAAATGCGATTTTAAAGGGGTGAAACCGACGTTCAAGTTTCTGAGTTTTCTCTCATTTTTTAAAAATAACTTTGTAATGATACTTGAAGCAAAACCTTCCGAATAGAAAATGTTTAATTTTTGCATTCGAGGGGTGATTGTTAGTCATCCAATGATACTAAGTTCAAAAATTTTCAAATTCAAAACATTTACTAAGATTCGCCAATATTAAACGTCATTTAGTTTATTTAAGTAATATACTAAAATTTACATATACGGCTATTTAATCTCTGAGTTTGATTAATAAACAAACTAACTAAAGTCTGAAAATTTGAGAATCTATCATTTGGTAACTAACAGTCACCTCTCGAGCACAAATGGTTAATACTCTATCGCCCTGTCTTAAAAAAAAACCCAGAAATAGAAATAGAAAAACCTTTCAAATAGAAAATGTTTAATTTTTAATACTCTATCGCCCTGTCATAAAAAAGGAACACAGAAAAGCTTGAACTCAAAGTGTGAAAAATCACTGAAACTTTGAGATTCGTTATCAGCCCCCTTAAAAGATATTTTGCCGCCAAAAAAATTGCTCCACGCAGGACACACCATGCTCTGTACACATATAAAGTTTCATTGAAATCAGAATTTCAGAAGTAGATGAATTTCCTTATAATACAGTGTACGAATACTTTTTGGAGCCACTGTAAATCCACCACTGTTTATTCGTCTGTGCTTGCTATGTACCTTGTATACATATGTATATAAGAAAACTGTAACAAAGGTATCCACAAATTGAATATTGCACTTGAGTCATCAGAGCGTGCCTCATTAGAGTTCGCCTCGACGTGCCCGTAGTCTATACGACCCTTCATAGGAAGGAAGCCCCTCTGAAGCTTTCGAAGTGGGTAGATAATCACGGATGCTGTGTGGGTGCGTCTTGGACGAGACGGGTCGAGGGCTTCTCCCATTTTTCCGGGTATTCATCGTAGGTAGACTCAAAGAACTTTGTCGGTCGGTAAACTCTGCTCTCAATTGATCAGCCATTGACTTTCAATAAAAGAACGATAGGTCACGAAAGAGTTGGCATCGTTAGTAAGTTGAACATGATTAATTTCGCGAGAACAGAATGAAATTTCACGAACTTGAAAATGACTGCGTTTCGCAAAGAATTTGGTCAATATTTCAATTATTATTAACTGTCGCCCGTGACTTTGCCCGCGCGAAAGTACTTTGATTTCAATTTTAGCTATTTTCAAGAGATGTCCAATTTTGCAAGCACTTAACTTTAATTTCAACGAGAAAGTTAAATACTTACTAATTTTTACAGTGCTTGCTTCAAAATTGGCGGATTTTCAAACAAACTTTCATGTCTTATTTTATCCCCTTGGGGGTTGATTTTCAAAAATCGTTGAAACACGTATTTCTTTATTTCTAACCAAAAAGCTAAATACTAGTTTTCATAGTGCTTGCTTCAAAATTGGCGGATTTAAAAACAATCTTTCAACCCCTATGTAAGCCCCTTAAGGGTGGAATATTAAAAAATCCTCTTTAGTGGGTTCCTACGTCATAAACGGAACCCATTGTCCAAATTTCTTATTTCTAGCTTCGGTAGTGTACGCTCTGCGATGATGAATCAGTTAGTCAGTTAAGATATGTTTTTTTATATGTATATATTAGGTGTACAAGTTAATTTTAGTCTTTTTTTTAGCAAGTTCAGAGCTTATTTAAGTTTTTATGCCCAAAAGTTAGCGGGTGAAGCAATCTCACACACTTTCTATAACCTTTGTCCATCTTTCGGATAACGAATGCCTGATTTGAAGAAACTAGGCTGTCTTATTTCGATGAACTCATCTAAAAGTGATTGCAATTCCTCATTCTTAAATCGTTGCGGTTGTCCAAGTCGTTTTTTATCCTGGAGATCGAAATTTCCTTCCCGGATCCTTCGGTATCAGTATTTTCAGGTGGAATGAGATACATCATTCTCACCAAGAGCATCACAGATCATTTCTGCAGCTCTATCAGTTTTTCTTTCTTAACTGGAGTGCGAAGAGCACACAATGACGAATGTGATCTTTGCTGCACATCATCGTTTAAACTGTTGTTTTATCCAAGTTGACCGCATCAAGTAGTTTTCTAATGTTTTGGAAAGCTAGATGTCTACGCTATAAGACTCCAAAAATACCGTTACGATATTCAAATTGTAAATAACCTTTATCATCATAGAAAGATGAAAGACTAAAATTAACTTGTACACCTAATATATAGAATAGTAGTTCGATATTTTCATCGGTATCTCGTCAAGTTTTTGAACTCCACGTGCTATAATTATGTGTCTCTATATTTCGTCGAGAGCAGCTGAACAAATGACGAGGGAAAAATTGATTTCTCATCGGCCTTTGAGAAAGCTTTTCCTTTTTATGCTCGATTTATCAGTGGAGGTCAGTTTATAAAATACGTTAAAGGTTACAACCTTTAGAAAGCGGGGTCTCTATAATATAGGAAATACACGCGTAGCAAGAAATGTTTGCTGTGTTGGATGTTAAAGCGTGATATTTTTATCTGTTTGAATTAAATGCTGTTAATTGCACTACTTAATAGATAGTTCCGACTCTCTTAAGAAGATAATTATTTTGTATTTCATTTATGATAAACCTGATACTGCTACCTGTTTCAACGCGAAATCAAAGCTTCTTGAAATAGATGAAATTTCAGACGTTATTTAACGACTTGTTGGTGGATGTTAATAAAGTGTGAACTACTGTGTTTGCTCGCACAGTTAGTTCTACTTAAACGCTTGAAAGTTGTACATATAGGAAAAAGATACTGTTGTCAGGCAACTGCATACACACGAATGATATCATCCGATACATTTCCTACTGAAATACTTCTTCGTCCTAGAGGAAATAATTACTTATAGTAACATAAATACGAGAAAATATTTAATTTTAATATATACCCAGATAGTTACATAAGTGTCTGTTTAAAAAATTTATTTCTATACTCCTGTCATATTTAATATATTAAAGAAAAAGTTTATAGGCATCAACTTATTTGTTAGCTAAAATTAGACAAGTTATGAAAAAATATAAATATGTTCCTTAAATTTGTTTGCTAGGAAACGTAAATATCTTGGAATTTATTATACAATTATCATGTACAAAATTTATTGTTAGAATTACTAGTTATTATAATCACAAATCTTGCTAAAGTAATGTAATATTCAAATTGTTATAGGGATGGGTTTTTAATACCTCATTTATATTCTCTTCTGAGAAACACTTTTCAGAACGTGTCTAATTGTTTCTGATGAACTGATTAATGTTGATTAAATTCCCGAAAGCGTTATTTCCTTGTTTCAAATGTTTGAAATTCATATAATAATTGTTGTGACTGACAGAATGTTTGACTAAACTTTTGAAGAAAGTATGTACTTATAAAAATAATTTCAAAATTATAACTTTTGTGCTTTTAAATATACTGTTTTAAAAAGTAGCTAAAATAAATAATAATTGCTGAAATGTTTCACTATTACACATGTTGTGCACACAAAATAAAGGTATATTAGTGCAAATGACATGTTTATCTACACTTCAGCAGCCACTGCAGATAATTTTAAGACAGTTTTTAGATGTTTTATTAATCAAAGCGTATTATTTAGTTTTGCTTTATGATCATAATACACTAATTGAAAAGAATAATTAGTATTGTTGCATAGCAGACATTCCAAGAACTTGAGTGGACGATGTGAATTCTTTTGATAATGTTTTAAAAGTGTTTCAAAGATTTTTTATATTAGCCTATTATACGAGTAATAATAATAATAAATGAAATGATAATAAACGCTCAATAATAATCGGAATACTATTGGACAATATAGTGTTTACCTCTAAAAATTAATAATTTAACGAACTACAACAAAAAATTAAGTCGCTACTTTCTACTGACATCACAAACTTTTGGCATCCTTTTGAATAAATCTTACTAAATTTTTTAATTGCTTATAAATAAGCACAAAATTACTTTCCATTTCATGGATTACTTTTTGTTACCCTTTCATTCAATTTATTTTGCAAATATCCCGACACTGGTAAGCCTACTGATTTTACAATCGTATCAAGTTTCCTTTTTTAAATATTACTCAATAAATATAGTTGATGTATAAAATTAATTTCAAGGATTGTACTTCGTTTTTTGACTATGTACCATGCAAAACAAATCACAAATTACCAGTTTATTCTTTACTGCTTTATCCTTTTCAAACTTGGCGTTTCCTTGCTTTCTGTCGACAGTCTAAGTGACAAAGAGAACCTCTGACAACCTACTTGATAAGAATACGCCTAACAATAAATGAACCTATTCACGCACTACTTAGGAGCTTGAAATTTAACAAACAATTCACTTCAGTGCGGATGCTTCAGAAGATTCATCAGAAAAGATATTCATATGCTTACATGTACTTTATGTATGTTTTTAATATACTTTACAAATTATTTCCAATTCTCTGTTCATAAAGAAGAAGTACAGTGGCTACAAAAAGTATTCGTACACTGTATTATAAGGAAATTCATCTACTTCTGAAATTCTGATTTCAATGAAACTTTATGTGTTTACAGAGCATGGTGTGTCCTGCGTGGAGCAATCTTTTTGGCGGCAAAATATCTTTTAAGGGGCTGATAACGAATCTCAAAATTTCAGCGATTTTTCACATTTTGAATACAAGCTATTCTGTGTTCTTTTTTTTATGGCAGGGCGTTCGGGTATTAAAAATTAGATATTTTCTATTTAAAAGGATTTGCTTCATCAAGTACTATTACAAAGTTATCTTTAAAAAATGAGAGAAAATTCAGAAACTTCAACGCTGGTTTCACCCCTTTAAAATAGCATTTAGATTAAAAGAAGAGATTAATTCATACGTATACTATTACGATCTACATACCCCCAAAGTTTTATCAAATACTTCTATCAGACTCAGAATTTTAGGGTTAAACGAATTTATTTGTGACACAGTGTACGAATACTTTTTGTAGCCACTGTAGGTACTGTCATCATCTATAAATTCAATTTACATTAATATGTACAGTAGGATCTCTCTTATCTAGACACTCATTATCTGACTATTTTACGTATTTTATTATTCGAACAAAGTATCATCTAATAATAGCTTTCTGTTTTAAAAGATCATGAAATTTAGCAGTAAAACATATAGAAGATATACAAATATTTAAATAATCTGTTAACCTTCTTAACATCCATTTAAATATATGAAATTTAGTATAAGGAAAAGTAATTGTTCTATTATACGAAAATTCTTTTATTCGAACACTTTTGTCTCCCTATTAGTTCATATACAGTTACCGAAAAAAGTATTCATACACCGCAATACGTTCAGTTTAAATGCTAATAACTTTGATTGTAGAAGACTAGTTTGGTACGAAAGGCACATCAGCAATTAGGAAATTAACTCAGCTTTCAGATAATATAAATTTTATTATGACCTAAATAAAAATACAACAGAGCAATCTCAAAAAAGGGTAAGGAAATCGACGAGAAAAAGGTATTCATACAGTACCATCTATTGGCAAAATATACCAATAATAACAAAAATGTGCATTCTGTATGAATACTTTTTTCTCGTCGATTTCCTTACTTCATCCGGCATTTGAGATTTCTCTGTTGTATTTTTATTTAGGTCATAATAAAATTTATATTATCTGAAAGCTGAGTTAATTTCCTAATTGCTGATGTGCCTTTCATACCAAACTAGTCTTCTACAATCAAAGTTATTAACGTTTAACACTATTCCTACCGATACTTCTCGTATACCTATTCCTATTGCGACATTCCCACGTAAGACAGAGAACAAATTTTTTTCAACAGATAAACAATGAAAACAGAAGTGAATATTGAAAAATGTATTATACGTATATTTCAGAAAAGGTTTTAAGTTTGAAGGCGATTCAATTACGTTGTATCTATGAAATTTTTATCGAAATTTTAAAAACGGTCATTTGACCGGTTGTGGTAGGAATAGTGTTAAACTGAACTGAATACTTTTTTCGGTAACTGTATGTTAGTTCTATTGTATTTTAAATAACTGTATTTCACACATTTTCCAAATTTTATATGTATATATAGGTATCATATCAATAAATTTTACAAATAATAATCACGTTTCTGGATGATACGACCTTGACATACTAATTTTACTATTACGCACGGAGACATTGAACATGACAGTTACAATAATAAGTACAACACGTTCTGTAAACTGAAAGCTCTTCCGAGGTGACGCGATGCGACGAATAAATTATGGATGCATGTTCGTTCAAGGTATTGTGGTTCATTCCACGTCAAATCAGCCGTTTTTGTTCTCGTTGTCTGGAGCTTTATTCAAAAGTGGGATATGTCGTAGTTTGAATAAAACTAGAGCAGCCTGGGAGAGAGGGAGAGTAAGCGGTCAAGTCATCCTTTTGCTGATTTCGAAATCGTTTAACAGATACAAACGTTTGAAGTTGGCAACTTTTACGACTATTATAATTAGAATTATAAAAGAATTTAAAAAAGAATTTGCTTCTTTGACTATTAAAAATATTGTCTTCAATTTCCTTCCACTCTAATCATAAAGAATTATTTATATTAATTAATTTTTGAGTTTAATTGCAAATTATTCTTGTAATATAGAAACGAAAAGAACGTTTTTATTTTGTAAGTCTGACTCTAATTGAAATTTTAAAGCATTTCAACGGCTGTAGAGAGGAAAATCCAAATTTATAATTAACACTTCACCGACCGGGAGCCTATTAACATTTAGCTAACTGCACGGTGTTACACCTAACCGAAAACTGTCCATGGCGTATTAAGAATTTATTAAAAATTGTACTTTGGAAAAGCAGAAAATGCATTCGATAAATTGTGAACAACATTAATTCAAGACTAATTAATAACAAAAGTAAATAGAATCAATGGCAGAGGAAAAAATGGGAAGATCTTCATTGTTTCTATTTCCTTTTGTTATTAGTTAGTCTCGAGCTAGTGTTGAATTTATTAAAAATTGTACTTTGGAAAAGCAGAAAATGCATTCGATGAATTGTGAACAACATTAATTCAAGACTAACTAATAACAAAAGTAAATAGAATCAATGGCAGAGGAAAGAATGGGAAGATCTCCATTGTTTCTATTTTCTTTTGTTATTAGTTAGTCTCGAGCTAGTGTTGAATTTATTAAAAATTGTACTTTGGAAAAGTAGAAAATGCATTCGATGAATTGTGAACAGCACTAATTCAAGACTAACTAATAACAAAAGTAAATAGAATCAATGGCAGAGGAAAGAATGGGAAGATCTTCATTGTTTCTATTTCCTTTTGTTATTAGTTAGTCTCGAGCTAGTGTTGAATTTATTAAAAATTGTACTTTGGAAAAGCAGAAAATGCATTCGATAAATTGTGAACAACATTAATTCAAGACTAACTAATAACAAAAATAAATAGAATCAATGGCAGAGGAAAGAATAGGAAGATCTCCATTGTTTCTATTTCCTTTTGTTATTAGTTAGTCTCGAGCTAGTGTTGAATTTATTAAAAATTGTACTTTGGAAAAGCAGAAAATGCATTCGATAAATTGTGAACAACATTAATTCAAGACTAACTAATAACAAAAGTAAATAGAATCAATGGCAGAGGAAAGAATGGGAAGATCTTCATTGTTTCTATTTCCTTTTGTTATTAGTTAGTCTCGAGCTAGTGATGAATTTATTAAAAATTGTACTTTGGAAAAGCAGAAAAAATGGCAGGTCTCTCCATTCAGTTGGCTAAGTGTTAACACGTTAGCCACCACGTTGGTCATATGTGACCGCAGGATATTTCTCCTTTAGCGCTACGGTGATCATCGGTGACCGAAGTGTTTCAAATGTTTATAACTGTAAAAGTTGAATAAATCTTGACAGTTAATGAATTTTGAATATCATCGCTAATTAGAGAATAAACGCCCCATGGATAAGAATACTGTCTTATATAATCATATTCATTATTATGTTGTCGTTAGATGTTTAGAATAATGAAAATACTTTCGTGGTGCCCTCAGCAAAACATGTGATTTCAGCGTGGCGGTCGACGTGTTAAGTAAAAATTTTAAATAAAGTTTTAAGTAAGTAATTTAGCAAAAAACAGAAATGCAAAGCTTAAAAACTTTGCAACTTGTCTCGCTGATTTTACCTATGGATATCACAAGATCATATAGATTGTAAATAATTATATGCAGGTAGAAATTATTTGGATGCGTTGTAAGCACCATTAACGTGTTCGTTAGTACAGAATTTTCGGTATTTCTATGTAGTATATCTTAATATTTGAATATATGTGAAGTAAATAATAAAGAATAATAAAGTATTAATATAATAATATAACATAATATAATGTTATAATTCATCATTGTAATTAAATTCATATATTGGGTACATACGACACACGTGTGATATTCACACGGAAAGTGTTAAATGTCTTATAACTCTTTTTACATTCAATTTTAAACCAAGAACTTGTTAGTATTTTGTATAGATAATCTTTAAAAATTGTATCAAGATCACTTAAAAATATCAACAGCTAATCCTAATTCCTAATACTTAACTCTTTGAGGAAATACTTCGAAATTATGTAAATAGTGCTTTTGTTGGTGGAAAAAATCCCATCGATTGATCATGTTCTTTTCCCTGTTTCCGCTTCCTGATGTATGTATTTATGAACCAATAGGGGCACAAAAGTGTTCATGTAAAAGAATTTTCGTATAACAGAACAATTACTTTTTCTTATACTATATTTCATGTACAGTAGCGGACAAAAGTTTAAGAAAAAGGGTCAAAGAAAATAAAATAATTATTTAATAAGAAATAACAGTATAAATAAAATTTGTATTCCATGCTAATCAATAAATAGTGTTATACCTTAACGATAATAAAAGTGAATAGATAAACAATATTTGCAAACCATAAAATTATGTTTTATAATACATTGTCCTGTCGTCTTAAACTCTTGTCAGCTACTGTATTTAAATATATTTGTGTACACTATATTTTACTGCTAAATCTCACGAATTCTGAAAATAAAGAGCAATTATTAAATGTACTCTGTTCGGGTAATAGAGTATGTCGGTATAATATTCAGATAATGGTTATTCTGATAAGGAAGTGTCTATCATAATTGAAAAAGAAGCAAATAGTCGCTTCTATGAAATTGTTTTGGAAAAAAGCTACAAGCAAAAAATTTTTAAGTATAAATAACTTCTATGAAATATGTATGAGAATTTGAAGAATGTTGTATAACTACAGTATACGATTATGTGATTTCATTAATATCGCTAAAACAAGTTTGTCAAGTTTATCACG
The DNA here is from genome assembly GCA_033822845.1 of Tetrapedia diversipes. Lineage (NCBI taxonomy): Eukaryota > Metazoa > Arthropoda > Insecta > Hymenoptera > Apidae > Tetrapedia > Tetrapedia diversipes. Next base: position 26,381 of record JAOPTO010001454.1, on the reverse strand, counting down.
AGAAGAACGGTCGCCCAGGTAACGTGCTTATCCTAATTATCCTTATCAGACTACTCTGATCCCAATTTTAGACTGTTCATATGTATATGAAGGAAGCATAACCTACAGAGGAAGTGTTATATTTTTTAAACATTTCTTTAAAATGAAAATATTTGTCATTATTTACAAGAGTAATGCTTGGAACAATAAAAGCAAAAAAAAGACTAAGTATATTTAATAGTTGCAGAGGTGAACATCTTTTAGTGGAGATAACGTTTAAAAAAATTAATGAAAGTTATTAAGATCGAAATTTTATATTTTGTCTATAATTTCAAAAATGGTAATTTAAATTTTTTCTCTTGTCTAATATGGACAACGTATTTCAATTGGATCAAAAGCATAAAATTATCCCCTACACGGCACTGACTTCAGAAAAGAATGTAAAAAGCATATTGAAATATCTATTTGACTCCAATCTAACTAACAAAATTTAACCCACTTTTGGACCCGTCGCTAATGACCTGGTTTTCGATGTGACGTTAAACACGCATAAAAAAAAATTTTTTTTTAATATCGAGTACAACAAACTATTGATTTAGCGTGGAATAAGCTGTACTCCATTTAAGGACCGATAGACAGAGGGTCATCCGATTAAGGTTTCAGGCTGATCATTGAAGGTGAGCCCGGTCAATTTTATAATTATACGCCTACAAAACATCGTTAATCTATTGTCGTTCGTCAATTTCCTAATTGACACATGATACAGTCATTTCATCGGCCAGTTTTTTCACCCCAATTAATTGCCAGGAAAAAACTAGTTTAGAAGCATCACTGTTTAGAATTAAAATTGACATATTAATAAACTAACTGCTAACTTTGCACTCGTGTCATAGGTATGCATAAAACGTGCAGTTTACTAAATAGCATTAAGAATACTAACCCTTTAATCTTTTATTAGAAATTTTGCACGCATTAATAAGAGTTTAATGAATATCTTTACCAAATTTATATAAAGCTTATTAACGAAACTTGAATTTATTACTATTTGTATCTTTATTCTATATGTAGAATCTCCATACATTATAATTAAAAGGATATTATTTTCTAAATCTTTCCACTCAAAAAATAAATAAAATTCATTTATAATAGTACTAAATTATTAGTACTAAAATTCACTCATATTAAAATTTATTTAATTTAGTTAGATAGTAGTGAATTTTTTAATTTGGAAATTATGAAAGTAGTATCATTTAATACTAAGAATTGTCTTTTGAATGCAAAAGATTAATATTACCATTTTTCATTAATTCCTCAAGTTTACCTCTAACAGAAGATTGTAGTTGTACCCGTTATCGAATTTATACAGCGTTTAGTATCACTAATAATTGATATTATTAAGATAACAAGTTTTGTTTAAAACTTATCAAGGTGTACTTGATAAAATATCACACGTGCAAACTTTTATTTTAAATCTAATGTAAAATCTTGCTTCAAATCAATAAAATTTGGTATACAGAATGAATTTTAGCAGACACATTTTTCTTTAAAAATATAAGGATTTTAAGGATTAAAAATATTGTAGTAGGTTATGGTTACTTCGATTCAAGTAAATCGAGAGCAAGAACTAACTATGCAGGGGCGCTTGACAGCATGCTGCATTAGGTTAATCAGCATCTAAAAGGCTTCCTAGTTTTATGATTCAATATTATGTACCGGACACGGAGGCCATTTACGGTCTCCAACCTAGCCACGTATATGTACGTTGGAGTATGTTTTAATTGTACAACTACCATCATAGAAATGATTAATAGCAATCAAACGATTTGTAAACGCATTCAATAAAAACAATTGCTTTTTTCAAGGGAAATTACACTATTATCATTCGCAACGTCACGTATGGCAAACATTCAACTTGTAATTATAGTGTAGCGATGCATTTTGTTTTGTACCGTAGACTTTATCAACAAGTGTTTTAGTGTTTTCAAAGCAACATCGATTTGCTGAATTTAATTCAGTCTCAATTTTCATTTTTACCGCAAACACATTTCTAATACATAATATTACCTTTTGCACATAGATACGCTACAATAAATAACCTAGAATATTCTCAGATATGCATGTTAACGCGCCTGATCCATCCGATAAATTATACCACGACCTAATAATATCCGATTACAATTCTACAGCAGTGAGAAATTGTTAAATGACTCCCAAAGCTGTCAAATCGAAATATTTTCCGACATAGTCAATTCATCTTTACCGTTCAAACCCTTTAAATCAATTCGTAAATTCACACCCTCGACCACTCACCCTTTTCGAGCGAAAAATAGACACTATTCGCAAATAAAATAAATCAATGACGTTTTCAAACTAGATACAATTTTCAGTAGTTTCCCTGAACATCTTAACGGAACGAAAAAATGATAATAGCGATATAGGTTAAAGGTATCGCGGAAGAGGATGCGATTTTCTGTCAGTGTACATCCAGCAAGATGGCGAGACGTGTACTCCGCCAATGAGCTTTGCGGTGCTTCGACATTTAAGCTTGCTCGCGAAAATAGCGCTGCATCTAGAATCGGCCGTAACGTAACAAACACCAACCTGTTCGCTGCGTGACGTCGTCGTTCTGCTGTAGTTTGCCGCTAGTATCGTCCTTGTTCGAATTCACCTGTACATCCGTCATCTTATCAGCCGACGACTAGGCGGGTCGTTCCTGTTACAACGACGATTCTCGTTTCTCGTAGCGATGAATTTTCGTTCACTGTATTACGTCACGTTGTAACGCCGCGTCGTGATACGCGGTGGGAATCGCGGCTGAAAACAACAGCGAGAGCAAGATGTAAGTGCGATATTCTGAGTCCGATACGATCAAACTGGAAAACGAAACGCGCGACACTTACGACGCGTTTGAACTGACTGGCTCGACCGCCGGCTTTCCGGGATCACCCGAAGGCCCCACGCCTTCCTATCGGAAATCGCCGAGCGCTTACGAACATCTTGCCGTTCGTGCGACTCTCAGGTATACAGTACATACACACGCTCACGTGCCAATGATTATTACGAGAGGAGCTTAAGAGATATATTTCTCATTTAGAGATAATTTAGAGTTTTACGTTTGGGCGTATTACAACATTTAATTATTATGTAACAACATGTCATCGAAAATACTTATAGTCTTTAATAAAATTTTGTAAATAGCTGTAAAAAGATGTAATTTATTAAAGCAATAGTATTTATAAAAGTTATTTATGATAATAAGGAATAAGCAATTCTAATAAATATCTACATAAAATAAAATAACCAAAAATTGAAATATTTTAAGCCTTTTACAAAATTTATAATAAATTTGAGGGGTATATGAAAATAAATTCAGGATAATTTTATATTTTCCTTTGCCAGTCTAATAATAAGAGTGATTCATAATACAAATAATTGAATATTTTCATGAATTTTTAAATTTTTTCTTTGGATATTTTATAGCAGATATGTACACCTTATGTGCAATATTATTTAAAAATCTTACATATTTTATTACTTCTCTTAAATCTTTCAATATTCATTTTATTTCCTTATTCAATATTGAGAGAGAGAGAGACTTTTACTTTTTCGTTCATTTTATTTTTCAATTTTTCATATTTCTCCGATAGGTATGCCTATTTTATTCAAATATTTTTTCATTACTTGCATTACAGTTGTATTATCAATGTTATGTACTCATTGTGGAAATGATCTTTTTAATATATTCATCGATATCCAAAAAAGTTAAGATTAAGAGATTGTAGTGGTATAGCACAAGGAATGCTTTCAAGATTCAAATTTCAAATAATATTCCGAAGTATTCCAAATGTGCATTCCTTTCATTTCCAACTTCGTGTGAACATGAAGCCCTTGGTATGTCACATAGTTGAGCTCGTCTTGATATATGCTTTTATATGCTATACAAAATATGTTGCACTTTATTTAAAATATTAGAGATTACCTCTGATTCTCGAGAATTATTGGAAATATAAAAAATTAGTGTACATCGTTATGTTAATTATTAGAAAGCTCGAGAATTATTGGAAATATAAAAAATTAGTGTACATCGTTATGTTAATCATTAAAAATCTCGAGAATTATTGGAAATATAAAAAATTAGTGTACATCGTTTTGTTAATCATTAAAAATCTCGAGAATTATTGGAAATATAAAAAATTAGTGTACATCGTTATGTTAATTATTAGAAATCTCGAGAATTATTGGAAATATAAAAAATTAGTGTACATCGTTATGTTAATTATTAGAAATCTCGAGAATTATTGGAAATATAAAAAATTAGTGTACATCGTTATGTTAATTATTAGAAATCTCGAGAATTATTGGAAATATAAAAAATTAGTGTACATCGTTATGTTAATTATTAGAAATCTCGAGAATTATTGGAAATATAAAAAATTAGTGTACATCGTTATGTTAATTATTAGAAATCTCGAGAATTATTGGAAATATAAAAAATTAGTGTACATCGTTATATTAATCATTAAAAATCTCGAGAATGATTGGAAATATAAAAAATTAGTGTACATCGTTATATTAATTATTAGAAATCTTTTATTTTTTTGAATATAGCCAAACAAGAATTGGTAAATTATTAAAATAAATAAAAATGTATTATTATTATCCTTATTACTTGCAAATGTGTTATTTATTGATTGGTAAAAAGTTTCACATATATAACGTTCGTTAAAATACAATTTGAGAGATTAGGTTAGATGACAGCAAGAGAGAGCATAAGAGAGAAAATGCGTGAAGCGATGTGGATTGACTGTGAAAAATTAGGTATAATTGAAGAAACATATAAAGTAATATTCGTGTGTATGTGTGAAGTTAGCTTGATGAGAGGAATGAAAGGACGAATGCATGAAGTTAGAGTCGTGTGGTTCTTTTTGCATAGCACGATGTAATACGTGACGTTTGCAAAATGTGACCCTCCCATTTCCTGCATCTCCCTTTGGCAACAAAAATCTATTTAGAAACAAATTATAATCACGTTACGCTTCTCTCATATATCTTACACATATTTTCACGAGCCTAATAGCACTGTATTTATATTTACGTAAGTCATGGAAGGACTACAATCAAACGGCAATTCTTTATAATAAAATATCAAATTATTTCAATTGTTTTAACGTGACACACAAATGTGTCTCCTACACAAAATACCATTACGTCACGTGCTATCATACATAACGTATTATTATGTGTTATCACGTGACGTGATATAAGTGTGTCCCTACCTTTCAATCTGAAATCAGCCGCCAATAATTTCAAATATATCACATTTACTTATGTATTTCTTTGAATTGAATCCTAGTTATATATAATTATTTTTTAACGTATACTGAATTTTTCTATGCTTTTTTTTGTTCTTACCGATAGTATACAGAATATTTGCAATAAAGTGTTATAAGTTGTTATTTCCCAAATTAAATCAGATTTATAATTTTTATGTGTTAAATAGCCCAGAGGAACCAATTACTTTAGAGCGTGAGAAATCTTGATGGCGAGTTTCCTGAGAATGGAATGGCTGTCGGCACTTACCATCTTACAGGGAATGACGTATTAATTTTTTATTCTTTTGATATCTATTATCAACTTAATTTCTACTTAAAACATTTTTTTCTATTCTGTATAGTTAAAAAGTCATATCGAAGAATATTTTTTTAGAAGTAATTTTGGAGTCTGTCAAAAGTAGAGGTAATGATTTTGAACATGTGCCGGGTATATACATATATTGTATTTATATTTGTGCATATGTGACGATTTTTCCCACCTTCGCAAAACTTACACCCGATTTCTCATACTCTAAAATATTGAGTCCTCTAAACTGTTTAACGCTTTGCCGTCCGGCCCATTTGTAACCATTTCTTCGCTTGACGCCGGCAGAACTGATCGTGTTACTTCGCTTGTCGCCGGCTGTTTTTGGGGAGATTGGGAAATGATAAATTTCAAGTTTTACTAATCTCATCGGTAGTTCTTACGAGTTTTCAATCAAAATTCAATTCAAAAAATGTACATATGTAAATAAATGTAAAATTTCTTTGTTTTATATATTTCTTTATTTACATTTTCTTTGGTACTTATTTAGTATTTCTCTTTTAAATGGTACGAAGCAAAACAATCACCAACATGTAATGCAACTCCACACGACCTGCATATCAAATTTGTTGTTTTTCTTTTCTTGTTTTTGGTACATACAACGCAACTTCTTCGTTTTCGTTTATTGCTTTCGGAAATGAATACTAACTGGTGACGTATATAACTTATTCCATTTAAGTAAATTAGCAACAAAACCCCACAGATCATCAACGGAATGCAAACAATACTAATGTGCTGTCGCCGGCCACTTCTTTACGCGAAACACCACTGTGGTGTCGGCGGCCGTCAAGCGATACTTTGCGAACAACACCACTGTGGTGTCGCCGGACGGCATAGTGTTAATACGTAAAAACTTCAAATCGATATCTCCAGAAATTTTGAAAATAATAGCTTGTAACACTTTATCGTGTAAATCCTGTATATGTGTCAATAAACAATGTTTTTCATTCTTAAATTTAATACTGTTATAAGGATTACGATTTAAGAAGTTGATTCTTTTGCCAGACGTTATAAAAGAGATTATAAGAAATTGATTTATCGTTAGGAAGAAGGTAGGGGAAACTTATTATTCATTTTCCTCAACATATATCAGAGTACTTTTCAGGAAGAAATAAATAGCTATTGTTTAATTTGTGAGTGTTGGTTTAAGGTTGGTGTAAATAAGGATAAATTTGACGAATGAGTGTCCTTTAACCCCTTGACATACGAATTAAATGGAACTTGATGCGACCGAAAAATACCATTTAATTTCGCTCAACTGAACGGTTACGTGAAGGCTGAGAAAGAGTATATTTTATTTTGAAATTTGGATTTTTCATTCAGATTGATGTTAATAAAGAATATCTAAATAATATTAAAAAATAATAATTTAATTGTTCTGTATAGTATGGAATATTTCGAAACATTTTGGAACATGTAAAGCAACTAAACATTTTTTGCACTGCCATGTTGTTTCACTTCGTATGTTATGCTTCAAGCACACGCGGCATCTCTTCGTGGGCAGTTTCTTTTTTTCAGTCGAGGGAATATGTTCAGGGAAATGTGCCCAATGTTTGGCCTGTAGCCGTGTCGGGCATTCATTTTGCGACGGTCTGCCACGTATCGGATAATTAGGAAGAGAAAAATTGTATAGCATGTCTTCTGCAATATTCAATCGAAAATTTACTATCGATTGCTTTGTTGGATTAGGCAACTTGAAATATAGGACATATGCATTACAGATAGCTATGTCAACCATATAAAAGAACAGAAGCAACTATGTAATCTAATTGTATACTGCACGGCGTCCGCCGAAAAAAGCGCTTGACGAGTCTGACTCGTCAAAGTCTACAGTGGCCCGTAAAATGAACGACGAGTCAGACTCGTCATTGTATGTCAAGGGGTTAACTAGAATATTGTTATACAGGGTGTTCGGACAGCCCTGGGCTTAAATTGAAAGAGTAACTCCCTGAGACATTCTAAGACGAAAATTAAGAGTAACGATTTTGCGTTTGAGGCTTTGTTTACGAGTTATAACTAGTTAAAGATATCGTTTAAGCCGGACCGTTCGACTCTTGAGAGCGGGTAACCGAGGCAACTCGGTCGGTAACGTTGCTGAGTCCACAGTGATGCTCAAGCGTCGAACGGTCCGGATTAAACGATATCTTTAACTAGTTATAACTCGTAAACAAGGTATCAAACGCAAAATCGTTACTCTTGATTTTCGTCTTAGAATGTCTCAGGGAGTTACTCTTTCAATTTAAGCCCAGGGCTGTTCGAACACCCTGTATAGTCTATGGTGTGAATGTATGGGAGTAGGGTCCGAGCGAGGCAGTCGAGTTTTAGAAGTCAAGAGTGAGAGAGCAAGTAGCAAACGAATAAGAGAATTTTCGTGTAGTGCGTAACAAAATGAACTTTAATACTTTTCTGTATTAAGATATACTTTATGTGATAATAGTAAGTAGAATTTCTTCCCATTCTACCCACGTAATTGTCTAACATATATCGAAACCATAGCGTTCCCCTACGGTTTCTGAATTTTATGCGGCAATACATTAGGGGGACCGGAAAGTAATGTCGTTTTCTTACATTAAATTCAAACACATAAATTTTTTATGAGTTCTTATTTTTAATCAATGATGCAATCGCCCTCGTTATCAACAACCTTTTGCCATCTAGTGTGCAAATTTTCAATGCGAGATCAATGAAAATCAATTGGTTCTTGAGCAAAATATCTAGAGATGGAATGACAGAAACGACATTACTTTCCGGTCCCCCTAATATCCACGTTGCTATTTCCGCGCGTTGAAAGTTATTTTTCAGGGTTCATATATTACTTCCCATGTGAGTAAATGATTTTATTCTTTTCTTATAACTATCTCTAGCCTACTAACAATAACTTTAAACCACAATTTGGTATCCTTTTGCATGCATCGATACAATATGATCTAAAATGTTCTCACGTGTCTGTCGTACAGTACCGACAATATTTTATTTATTTGTAAGCACAGTCTGTTAATATCTCAAATAACAAATGCATATAAAAGAAAAATTAAAAAAGAAACAAAGAAAATCAAAAGAATGTAAAAAGTGATATAAAGGAAAGAATAATTGATAACTGAAACTCAAAGAAAAAGAAAAGAAAAACGAAGCTAGAGGAAGAAATAAAGCAAAAAGAAAATAATTTTGTAAATAGAAAATTTGATTGGAAGAAAGTACTCACCCGGTACATTATTTGCAAGGAAAAATGAGGGAGGATAAGGGGAATGATGGGGGAGAAATTGAGGAAGTGGCTGCAGTACATCGAATGTACAGGTTGGGCACATTGAGTGCATAAATCAAGAAAGTATTCTTTATTTTATTTGCAACATATGCAAAAATAAAGTACGAATGTTATTTTAATGTTTAAATGTCTTTTTATTAATATCTTAATCAGTTAAACTTAAAAAAGATGATGTGGTCTGTACTGGATGACGATTTTTTATTTCGCTCAAATTATAACCTTTCTATTTCTGCCGATTTTCAATTTTTATTTTTAAATTTCACAAAAACATTTTTCCTCCTTTCGTTATGTACTATTCCGACTCCAAATTACTTGTTTGAAATTTTAATTTTGTTCATTCCAACTACATACATAAAATACAACGATAAGACTTAGAGCGGTTGATACTGCACGACCTTCCTCTAATTATTAGTAGTAATTAGTAATAAGTGTCTGGAATATCCATTTATAATACTTAATGTTAGATACAAGAAATAAAATAACTTAAACGTATAATTTTGATAATCTCTACTATTAAATATCGTTTATATTCATTAATTAGAAAGAAATCAGTTAGGTTCAAATCAAATGATTTAGGTGACCAGCACCTATGATGTGAGTAACCATCTTGTGTAATGATAAAAAATTCACAATGCTTAAGTATGATCATATTATTTAACATAAAGAATTTAATATTTCTGTATTAATAAACTTCAATTTGAGAGAATTGCTTGATACAACTTGTTGAAATTAATTGAAAGTGGTACTTAATTACTTTATCATCATTTCCGCATTTGTATACACGTAATGTACAAATGTATTTATGTTGTGGAATCTAATGCACAAATCTATACGAATAAACATTGAAACAGGTGTAAGAATCACGTTATAATTGCTGAACTGAATAAAACGCTTTTAAAGCAACCTATGTCTTCATGAAGTAATGGAAAATATAATTGTGGTAATATTCTGTTATCATCAAAATATGATCGGAATCTATTATGTTATTTTAATCATTCTTTATTATTTTAATTCTGTCAGCGTTAACACTAGATTTACGTAAATTTCTTGCACATCTATTTCCAATATACATGTACTAAGGAATAAGGTTTACAGTGGCTCCAAAAAGTATTCGTACACTATGTCACAAATAAATTCGTTTAACCCTGAAATTCTGAGTCTGATAGAAGTATTTGATAAAACTTTATGGGTATGTAGATCGTAATAGTACAGGGTGTTCGGACAGCCCTGGGCTTAAATTGAAAGAGTAACTCCCTGAGACATTCTAAGACGAAAATCAAAAGTAACGATTTTGCGTTTGAGGCTTTGTTTACGAGTTATAACTAGTTAAAGATATCGTTTAATCCGGACCGTTCGACGCTTGAGAGCGGGTAACCGAGGCGGAGCATCACTGTGGACTCAGCGACGTTACCGACCGAGTTGTCTCGGTTACCCGCTCTCAAGCGTCGAACGGTCCGGATTAAACGATATCTTTAACTAGTTATAACTCGTAAACAAAGCCTCAAACGAAAAATCGTTACTCTTGATTTTCGTCTTAGAATGTCTCAGGGAGTTACTCTTTCAATTTAAGCCCAGGGCTGTCCGAACACCCTGTATATATCTGAATGAATCTCTTCTTTTCATCTAAATATCATTTTAAAGGGGTGAAACCAGTATTGAAGTTTCTGAGTTTTCTCTCATTTTTTAAAGATATCTTTGTAATGATACTTGATAAAGCAAAACCTTTCAAATAGAAAATGTTTAATATTTAATACCCTATCGCCCTGCCATAACAAAGGAACATAACAAAGCTTGTATTCAAAGCGTGAAAAATCGCTGAAACTTTGAGATTCGTTATCAGCTCCCTTATAAGTTCTTTTGCCGCCAAAAGAGTTGTTCCACGCAGGACACACCATGCTCTGTACACACATGAAGTTTCATTGAAATCAAAATTTCAGAAGTAGATGAATTTCCTTATTATACAGTGTACGAATGCTTATTGGAGCCACTGTATATCAAACAAAATCTTAAATTGCAGAACTGAGAGAGAAATAGATTTGGGTATATATTTGTATCACTCCAACGACGAAAGTTTGCAAAAATTGCTAAGAATAATAGTGATTGTTTTTGCAAATTTTGCTCATGAAGTCCGAAACCCGTCAAATTGACGGGTCTCGTAAACCTAGTGTTAAATATAAAAATGAATTATGTTTCTCGAAAAAAACGGTACGTTAAGAAAATTAACGAATATTGAAAGTAATGATTCCAGTCTTAAAATTTTGTTATTATCCAGGAAAGCTGTTGTGAATTATGATTAAGGAATATCAATTTTTAATATGGATTCGTTGATCATAAATTTTGAATATGAATCTGTTGGACACGGTGCGGCAGATGAATAATTTATATAAAGGTGTAGACGTTTTGGATTTATACAAAACATGTTTCTGCGTTTTTATTTCATGTTGTACTTATAACATTCGGAAAGTTGAAACAAGATACGGCGTAGATATACAAATCGGCAGATATAACTTCAATTCCCCCGGAAGACCTGACGACGCGAGACTTTTGACATTCTTCGTAACACGACTGGTACATTAAATTGTTGGCAATAAATACCACTGGTTTATTAAATTGTTGGTAATAAATAAAATTACATCTGCTTTTCCATTCGATTTCGTACAGTATTTTAGTATACATACATACACATTGTTCTCAGTGCACATATCTCGTAATAGAAGAATACATTTAACCGAAGTAAGCGATAATGCGTTTATTGATCAGTATCTTATGTTATCTTACCTCTCCCGGATTTGATTGCTATTAACATGTTTCGTTTAACTTTTTATTGTTTGTCGCAGGACTTAGTGACGATACAGTGTTTATTCAGAATGTATATCGTTATTTTACACATAAATATGAAAGTAGCCGAGTTTGGGTACGCCGGACGTTTTTCAACAGGGGATGAGTGGTATGATGATTATGACGAACGAAGATGTCCCTCGTCGATATGGAGATTGTCGACGAATTAATACCGACATTTTGGTTGCCGTGTTGTCACTTCACTCAGCTTCTGCTCTGTCGCATAATCTACGAAGGAACGCTAGAAGAAAATTAATTCTCTATTAATGTTTTTGCTCCAAAGCGTACGCTTGCAATAAGCCAAATGACAGTGGTCATCACTGGAATATATTTACAATCCCTTTAAATTGCGAATGAACCACAATGTCAATCGAACTTGCTGCTGAATACACAAATACATATAAGCTGTATCGAATGTTGCAAGCATTCAAATATTTTGATACTCAAAATTATAATATCACGTAAAATATTGTATTATATTTTACGATTTTAATTTCTGAAAACGTGAAACTCGGAAAGTCCTGTAAGCGTGAACAAATTCGGACATATTGCGAATCTCGAATTAATAGAAAGCACCTGTAACTTAAATCTGAAATAAACACTTTCATTGATAAATGAAAAGAGGTACAGATAATTAATAACTTAAATAGTTAATTTGATCTCATGGAAACGCATGGCTGAAACAAAGCTTTGTTTTAATTTGATAGAAATCTGTAACGTCAATCCAGTCGCAGCATTTGAACATTAGTTACTGAGATAGTTTAAATATTTTTATTTGAAGAACTAAGTTATCGAATAAACTGTGTACATATGTTGTAAAATTTAATAAAGGAATAAAAATCGATTTTGTGAAATATAACGAACATTATGTACATACATTTTTGTTCTATTAATGCTGAATGTTTAAAACTGTGTAACCAGAGATAAATTCACAAGATAATATAATATAATTAATATAATTATTAATATAATTATTAATATAATTATTTAATATAATAATTATTAATATAATTATTAATATAATTATTTAATATAATAATTATTAATATAATTATTTAATATAATAATTATTAATATAATATAATTATAATATAGTTATTATAATTATATATATAGTTATTAATATAATTATATTATAATTAATTATAAGATAATATAACAAACTTTTGTGTCATATTTTTATAACGAACTAAAACTATAAATAATGGTTCCATTTGAGGATTATTTTCTGAAACGACATTTTTGAGTCACAGATCTCTCGTATCAATGCATCTTAAGCACCTGTATACGCATGTTACTGTAAAAAGAAGCATGTTATCGATTTCATCATCCCGTTTGCGTAGATTCGTTGCACCCTATATAACATGAAGTGTGCGTGGAAGACGGAAACATAAGCTAGAAGAATGTGTTAGTTGATAGGTAAAACGAGGCAGAGAAAGTGAAAAGAAGATGAAGAGAATACAGAATATTTGTAAGGACGAATTGCTACAGGGTGTACTTACGGTGGATGATCTTTGTGACACTGACATCCGGTTTGCTTACAATAGCACCATCATCTTCTTCAAGAATGCTGTACAACACAAAACACGTGGAACTGTTAAATGGTGGGGAAAAAAAAGGAAATGGAGCCCAAATGATCGATCGATTCCTGTGACTTCTGGACAATCCAGACCCTGCGACTTCCTGGTTACTTTAGAAAATGTTCTACGGTGCTAAACTACTAAACACTGGGCACTGGGAAGAGAATGACAATGATGGGACAATGTTTCGTTCAGGTTTTCTACTGTAAATCTACTGTAAATCTACTGTAAATATACTATAAATCCACTGTAAATCTACTGGTAGAGCGAGCTGCTAAACAAACGCACGTTTTATCGCTTACTGCCTCTCTTCTCCAATCTAGCAATGCTCTACATTAATGTAACTTACTGATGCAGTTCGTCTAACACTCTTTATCTCTTTCTCTATTTTGCGAGATGCAGGTATTTCTTTTTCTTCGAAACGATTCGATACTTACGAGCATAGGGGATGAAGCCGTCTTCGTCTTCTGGGTCCATGCAATCCTTCAGCACTTGATCGACTTCTACGTCCTCCAACTTTTCGCCTAGTTGTACATAAAATTGATTTATTTGTTTATTAATTACTTTATACGTGCTTAGTGAAAACAAAGAAAGACCTACAAATTCAAGTAATGCAAAGATAATATCCAAGCAAATTCTGAACGGTCCTGAGCAGAAAAATCTCGCGCCAAAGAAATTCTATGTGCGATATCTTAATTCGTTATCTCAATCTTTTTTAAAACAGATGTTCGATTTAATAATTTCAGAAACTATACTGTTGCACTACAATATTTTCAACTATATGAAACTGTTTGTTTAATTAAATATAAAACAGTGTAGAAAAGCTTTTTAACCGTTTGAGTGCGAAGAAGTGCGATTGCACTGCTGTTTGTTATTATAATGAAAACGGTTGTGTTCATATTAATTTCAGTTTGTATTAACCCTAAATTCATAAACATTTGTCTCACAGATCGTGAAAAATACGTAAAAACTTTAAACTAAATTGTAATAATTAAGTAAATTAAATTAATTTAAAAAAAATTTTTGAACTAAAAGAGACATAAAGATGAAGTTCGATTGCTCGGAATAACTATCGTGTTCATTTTCATTTCAGAAAATTACCGATCAATAAATAACTTTTCAGATTTAAAATGTATTTCATTGCTCCTTCTGTATTCTATAAGACAAAAATCATCGATATAATATGTTCGTCCGAGAGACGAATGTTTATGAATAGTGTATCTCCCCATGCATGTTTATGAATCTAGGGTTAATATCATTCTATTATGGTTCTTGATAATATAAAAGTTAAAAATTATTTTCATTTTCTTAAGATAAGTGTTATACCGATAATTACAAATCGCACCATGTCAAATTCTACTTTATCTGAAAATGACTATAATATGAAGAGATAAATCTAAAAATTTTTATTTGCTAAAAATTATTTTTTATATACCAATTAGAATTAATTATTGCTGTTTTTATTATTTTCCAACAAAAATAACTATCCATTTCATTCCGCACTTTTAGCATATATACAAAAAAAATTTCTCAGCACTCAAACGGTTAATATACTTGAGAATTTAGAAATCCGAATCTACGTGTCCGTGCATGGAAGTAATGCAATTAAATAAATAAATAATAATAATAATAATAATAATAATTGGGACTTGGCAAAGTCCCATCCAGTGCGGAACCCCCCCTCCCCATGAAAAAGGGAGAAAAAAAATATAATAATAATAATAATAATAATAATACCAAGTGAAAGCAGTGTGTGTGAAAGTTCGGCAGCAAGCATGGTTCCGTTTTCTTGTTTGTCGTAAAGTTTTAAACATTCAAGGAAGTCCTCGTAGCAACCCTGTTCCTTGTCCTTTTTGCACTGGCTGTAGATCGGCAAGAATTCGTCGAGCTTCATTATCTTCTCGCCCCTCTTCTTCGTTCCTCCAAGCTTTTCGATAGTGGCGTTCGTCGGATTCAGGTTAAGTGCCCGAAGAACGTTACCAAGGTCGACGCAATCGACAACATTAGTGCCATCGGCATCGTAAATGGAAAAGGCAAATTCGACCTCTATATGATAAAAATCAAAAGAAAAAGAAGTAAAATATTCAGTCCGTCGTTTATTATAAACTATGAGCTATTACACGTTTATGGTATTCATTTAAAAATTGGTCAATGTTGTCTTCTATACTGCTCTATCATTTAAGTTAAAATATTTTATCTCGTATTCTGTCGTGGTTCAAGATTTTTGAAAGCAATTAAAAGTTCCACACGTGTTTTAATTTTTAACATTAACTGTATCGGCACTTTATACAGTAGCTGACAAAAGTTTAAGACTAAAGAGCCAACGGAATTAAACTAATTAATTTATAAGGAATGGCACGATAAATAAAATTTGCATTCTGTGCTAATCAATAAATAATGTTCTACCATAATAATAATAAAAATGAATATACAAACAGTATTTGCACACTATAAAACTATGTTCTACATTGTCCTCTCGTCTTAAACTTTTGTCCGCTACTGTATGTACCTGTTCGAAATAAAGATTATATTTTTCCAAATATATATATATATAGACGATTGTCAATTTAATACAAGAATAAAATTTTACTTTTAGCATTTTTATTTTCGAACATAGAATTTTAAATCAAATTCTTAACCAAGCATGATGCAGTTAACGTTAAATAGAACGAAAAAGTTCTAAGTACTCGACAGATGTTGAGAAACGGCATAATTCATTTATTCGAACTACTTTTCAACCGATGTTATTAATTTAAAATAACTAAATTTCAGTTTTCTTGGCTGTTTTGAAATGCTAGACGATAGTATCTTTTAATATAGGAAGTCAGTATAATTTTTCGATCTTTAACAAATGGTACATCTTATTAAAAAAATATAAATTATCGATGGGAAATGTTTAGTTTACCGGCGAAAAAAATTTATATTGAAAAATTTGAAGTGTGGAATGCAGAAAGTGAAATCTGGGTTAATATCAGCTGAAGCGTGGCTCTTTATGCGTACCTGGTTCAAAAATATTATTCTATTTTAGGATACAGCGGCTCCCACCCAGCAACCGATTCAAGAACTTGCTGATGGAAGTAGTGGGTCAGATTACCCCCGCCGAGCCATATAAGAACACAGCATTAACTATTTTTGAAATGGTGCTTCCCATTCGGGGTGGTTACACCTTCGTTTTAACGGTTACTACCGGTTATGTAACGTTGCTCACGTGATGTATCAAGATACTGTTTTGTATACTCAGAATCATGTCATACGTATTAAACGATAAGAAGCATCATTACAAAATAATTTTAATTAATTGTTAACTTTCTCTTTTCCCTGATTCACGCCAATTTAACTCGAGGATTTTATTATTATTGTTATTACGTAGTTTTTTCGGTAAATGTATAATAACCTAAATTAAATATAAATTAAATATAATAATAATAACTAAATTTGATGCATTTCACAAATATTTTTATCTAGTTTCCAATTTTCTTTAGGTATGTTTACCAAAATATTAATTTGCATAGAACCTCACAAACTAACAGCAATATATATTATCGTATTTTAGGAAAATCGTACGAGAAGCGTATTCTTCTTCGATCTTTAAATATTTCCTTCGATGGGCAAGCAATAAATTTCTTCACGAACAATTGTTCCCAGTTTCATCTTAGTTGCGTTCCACATTAAATCGTACGCAGAATTCACTCGATACTTCACTGTTACTTTGTGATTTATAATCGAACAGCTTGTTTTAGTTTGATTTTTTAAATACCGTCCACTTTGATCGCACGAAGAATGTTAATCACATGTGCACAAATTAAGAATTTCCTATATACATTTTACTCACTTTCGACTTCCCTGGCGCTGAGATCTGCCTGCAATACAGAAGAAATAATGTTTAACGATATGCGCAAATAAAACACGATTCTTTGCTACGAGAAAATTTATTCGTACGAACAATAAAATCCTCTTAATTATCGATAACAAAATCTTTCTCACGAAGAATCATCTCTAGTGATTTTATCGCGAAAACAGACGGAATGTAAGATAAATTTGTATAAATTTGATGCGATACAAATCGGATTAGAGTTTTAACGAGGGTAAAATCAGGAACTCACCATTATACTGTCCGGTGCTACGAGATGTTAATCGAACGGAGCGTGAACCAGAAGTGGTATCGGGTGTTACCAAATTTATTCATTTTATTTCTGTAGATGGCGCGGTGATCAGGGTACAGGAAAATTAGGAGGCGAGGTCCGGCTCGAAAGGTTCGGTTCAGACGAAGAGGGTATCGGCAACGCCGCGGTCCAAAAACAGTTCGAGAGGTGATCGCGGATTCAAGCTTTGCTTCCTGCTACGATAAATGGTTTTCGGCGGTGTCGTTCGTATGTCAGGGCTACCACATACAGATACCAAACAAAAATACGCAGCACACGACCTTCGATCTCGGTGAATCTGTTGCAGGGAAACGATGAAAGTAGAGATTTGATCAAATCCCTAACGTACATAATCAATTCACGGAAGATGTTAAACACCATTCCTACCACAACCGGTCAAATGACCGTTTTTAAAATTTCGATTAGAATTTCATAAATACAATGTGATTGAATCGCCTTTAAACTTTAGACTTTTCCTCAAATATACGTACAGTGGCTGCAAAAAGTATTCGTATGCTGTATTATAAAGAAATTCATCTACTTCTGAAATTCTGATTTTAATGAAGCTTTTTGTGTGTACAGAGCATGGTGTATCCTGCATGGAGCAATTTTTTGGCGGCAAAATATCTTTTAAGGGGGCTGATAATGAATCTCAAAGTTTCAGCGATTTCTCACGCTTTGAATACAAGCTTTTCTGTGTTCTTTTTTTATGGCAGGGCGATAGGGTATCAAAAATTAAACATTTTCTATTTGAAAGGTTTTGCTTCATCAAGTACCATTACAAAGTTATCTTTAAAAAATGAGAGAAAACTCAGAAACTTCAACACTGGTTTCACCCCTTTAAAATGGCATTTAGATGAAAAGAAGAGATTAATTCATACGTATACTATTACGATCTACATACCCACAAAGTTTTATCAAATACTCCTATCAGACTCAGAATTTCAGGGTTAAACGAATTTATTTGTGACATAGTGTACGAATACTTTTTGGAGCCACTGTACAAGGTGTTTAAACGAGGCAACGTTACACTCGTACACGCGGTTTAACACTATTCCTACCACGACCGGTCAACTGACCGTTTTTAAAATTGTGATTAGAATTTCATATATACAACATAATTGAATCGCCTTTAAATTTTAGACTTTTCCTCAAATATACGTATAATACATTTTTCAATACTCACTTCTTTTTTCATTGTTTACTTTCTGAGAAAAATTTGTAGTCTGTCTTACGTGGAAATGTCGCGGTAGGAATAGGTACACGTGAAGTGTCGGTAGGAATAGTGTTAAGATAACAACTCTGTGGGGTGATTTACCTGAAGAAAATAAGTGATTTGATCCAATCCCTTAACTGTTTAGTGAAAAGATGAAGTAATATTGTTTAAATATTAAAAGTATTTATTATTACAGCATTTTATCTTCCCTTCCGTGGCCAATTGACTGGTGAGTTTTACGAAGTATGTGGTAAAAATTTTCCGTTGGTACCATTTTCACAATTGGATGGAATTCAAACTTTCCCTTCAAAATCAAAGATTTTTTAGTACTTACTTCCACAACATCGTATTTTTTCCTTTAATAGTACTGCTTACGTGGTGCTAATTTAAATTGTTCAATGATTGTGATAATTTCTTCAATTTCGCGATTCCACAAAGGTTTTTCTTTTTCACGCTGCTTGTTCAAAAACATCTTGATAATTTCATTAAACTCTTCTTCAGATACAAATTCGGGCAGAGTTTGATTTTTTTCTATATCTGAACTCATTTTTCTACGGTAGGTACTTGATAAAACAAAATATAGAAAACGACAATAAAAATGCAATCAACCTTCCTGAGGTAATGTTTTTGCAACGGACGCCAGAGAGAAGTGGCGAGGTAAAGGGAAGTGGTAACAAGCGAAACCTGTGCGAGTCCTGACTTATTTATTTCATTTTTTCACTAAAACAGTTAAGGGATTTGTTCAAATCACTTACTTTCTTCAGAGAAATCACCCCACAGAGTATCTATTTTAACGTCTTCCGTGAATTGATCATATGCCTTAAGGATTTGATCGAATCCCTATTTTTATCATCTCCCTGCAGCATATCTACTCGTCGTCGGCCCTTAACTCTATCTTACGCGTCACTTCAAACCGACGCAAAATTTGAATTAAACAACACCACTGTGATTATGGAAAAACGAATAATTGTATTGTATAAAATTGTCACGGTACATCTTTTCCTCCACGGTGTTTGTAGGAACGCGTGGAATCGATTTCACGTCTCATATAACTCGGTAAGAGCTTGGCGTATGCAAACTATGCTGTACCGGTGGCCAGCTGATGACTAAACTAGGGAGTTATTTTTATCAGCTCGACGCGGACAAGCGAGGCGCGTCTCTGTTATAAAGTAGGTTTGCAGTTGGACATGAAGGTGTTGCAGGTATGCCCCTTTCGTTCCATAACTCCGTCGAGGAAAACTAAACTCCGGACCGGGTCTTCGAATCATTTCTTCCGGCGGCCAAAAATGGTGCGGAGCAATTTCCGTGTTCTACTTAGGACGCCTTTCTTCTTAGGACGTCGCTCCTCCGACCCTGCCAGATCGCACGACTCCCTGTTACTTCTACTCGATCCGACTTCGGTCGAGCAGTCGTCCTTCTGGTCGGGGAGAGGCAACGACGTGATCTCTTCGATCGCCACCTCTTCCAACGATGTGTTTTTAACGAAAGCCGTCGAATGAACCACAAACGGGGACGTCGTCCCTTCGTATCCCAAATCGCAGATGTTGTTTCTGGAGCCACCCTCGACGGAGAAATCGACGTTGTTCTGGTCGGGATTGTCCACGTTCTCAATCGTTCTTATAAATTGCTCTTCCGCCTCCTCCCAATTCGCGATCTTTTCTTTGCTGATACTTTTAGGCTCAATCCCCTTTTTCTGACCAGATTTCTCCGCTTTCGTCTCAAGTTCCTCGATCATTCGGTAAAGCAGGCTGACAGACACTTTGGTCGCCTCGTTCGAACTGTCGCTTTCCTTTTCTAGACGAGAACCCGCTGAATTTACCGCTGTTTCGATAACCGCGTCGTGCGTTATTTGGTGCACGTCACCTTGACCTTGAGTTGTATTCGTTTCTGTAAGTTTCGTCGGCTCGCCGAGCGAAACATTGTCGATACCGTGTACGACATGCTTTACCTGTTTTACAAAATTTTATTATTATTAGTTCATGTTCCAAGGTAATAAATAAAATGTAACATGGAACTTTAACCCCTTAACGTGCACGCTCGAGTTAAATCAAACGCGCTAAATTGACCAAACTGTGCACTCTCGAGATAATTCGAGCGACAATAAAATTTACAATACAATAAAAATTTTGAATATTTTTATATTTTTCTAATTTTCTTGCCAAGACAACGTTCTAAATTGTGATTTTTTACATTAAAAAGAATTGATTCTTTTTGGCTAGTTTAAAAAAGAAACTGTGCATTAAAGGGTTAATCCTTTCGTCCCGAATGGTACAAATACAGTGAATCCAAAAGGTATTCGTACACTACGTCACAAATAAATTCGTTTAACCCTTAAATTCTGAGCCTGATAGAAGTGTTTGATAAAACTTTGTGGGTATACAGATCGTAATAGTATACGTATGAATTAATCTCTTCTTTTCATCTAAATGCCATTTTAAAGGGGTGAAACCAGCAGTGTTGAAGTTTCTGAGTTTTCTCTCATTTTTTAAAGACAACTTTGTAATGACACTTGATAAAGCTGTGCAATAAAACCAATTTGGACCTGTGGAATCCAGCTCTAGAGAATGGCAGCAAGTTACACATCCAACAAATGGAAAGCCTACAAACAAAAATACTTCGCACAATAATAGATGTTCCTTGGTACATCAGGAATGACGACATTCGCAAAACATTAAATGTTCCCTCTGTACAGGAAGAAATTATTCGACTAACAAACAAACACAAAGTTAGAACCAACACCCAGCTAAATCCACTAACAGCAAGCTGCTATGCGGACACAATTAGAAGACTAAAGCGCAAACATCCAAAAGACTTATTAGAACCATAATATATCATATACACGTCACCAAGTTAATTGTAGTACTTGCCGTTAAAAGTAATGGAAGTCAAACACTACTAACTACTATATAAATATTTGTAAATATTTTTTAAATAGACACAAATAATAAAGGAAAATATAAAAAAAAATCTTGATGAAGCAAAACCTTTTAAATAGAAAATGTTTAATTTTTAATACTCTATATAAAAAATTAAGTAATAAAAAAAAGAATATAAAATTTTGTATTCAAAGCGTGAAATATCGCTGAAACTTTGAGATTCGTTATGAGTCCCCTTAAAAGATATTTTGCCGCCAAAAAATTGCTCCACGCAGAACACACCATGCTCTGTATACACATAAAGTTTCATTGAAATCAGAATTTCCTCAGAAGTAGATGAATTTCCTTACAATAGAGTGTACGAATATTTTTTGGAGCCACTGTATGTACCTTCACATTTACGATTTAAAAATTATATGTGTGTGAAAACATACACATATTTATAATCAATCTAACACGATAGGCATACTTTGATTATTATTGGATCAATATTTATATTCCGGGACGAAAAGGTTGAAACCAGTTTTAGCTTCTTCAAAATTTTGTTTTCTATGCATTTGTGAAGTTTCCCACGTTAAATTTTTATATGATTCATCCTACAATGGAATACAAAGGTTTTTTTATGATTCTAGACAACGTAGTAAGTTTTGTTATCGTTTCTGTTGTAAAAGATACATGTAAATATGAAAATTCCATTAACTTTGTTTGACGGTTTGAATTTTGTAGCCTTAAACCATGTATCTAAAAGTATTTAATTAATAAATGGATAAAACAGCATACCATTGTAGGGTTAAACATAATATAAAGTTAGGTTTTGATAAAACTTTGTTAGTTGATGAACGAAAGATATACGGCAATGTTCAATTTTCTTTCCAGATACTCCATATTTTATAAGATATTTAATGGCAAAAAAAGTTATGAATTTATCTTAGATTATAATTTATTTCAATTTAAATCCTGCATTACGTGTTTCAATTTAAATCCTGTACTATGTGTTGCAATTTATTATTTTAATAGGTACAAAATATTTAAGTATTTTTAATAAATTCATGCGTTGTATATATCTCACTTTCGCAGCTGATACTTATTCTATTAACAATTAAATCAAAAATAATCCGTATTCCTTGAATATGTAATTAATAAGTAATATTAAATGAAAGTAAGTTTGTATATAAGAAAAGTATTAAACTCTAACTGTTAGCATTCATTTGATACTGTAATAAAAATAAAATAATGAACTGCTATAGCTACAAATAGTTCAGAAATAGAAGCATTTCCTAACAATTTGTGTATTGTAAAGCGTTTCCAATTGCTTTATAACTATCGCTCATTGAAACGCAATGTGTATACTAAATCATTGTAAAAATAAACGTTCAAATATTTCATATAATAAAACATTAATTCAGTAAATAAAAAGAATGTAATATTTTATCTTTCGTTCTCCTATGACCAACCCCACTTGTAAGAGTACGATATGTTAAATACAAAATTATTAAAAAAAGATATATACATATATTATTGTTTTAATATTATTAAAAAAAAATTGAAGGAAGTTAAATTGAAATAGAGTAAATAAAAAAAGATTTCTAAATCTAAGATGAATTCAAACCGTGGATTCTTCACGCTTGCGATAATTATTGTATTAGAAATTTTCTCAAATTAAATGTCCGCGTTAAATATTTTTCCGTATCTCTCGATTCTTTATCAACCTGCAAAGTTTCATTAAAATTCGAGAATAAGCGTAAGTAAGTAAGCGTAATAATATTTTTGCCTAATTACATACTTGTTCTTCTAATTGGGATAGGTAGGATGGAACAGAAGTTGAATCACCAATTTGTATATTATGTAAACCACGCAGCATCTCAACTAGGTCGGGGGTTTCTGGCTCGTTGCGATCTGTGCGCAAATGATCTTGCATTTGTTGTGCTGTTCGCGAAGCCTGCGATTGGATGCCGGTGGACTCTTGCCGATTATCCAGTATTTGTAATTTTTCTGACAACGTTATGTTCATTAAGGAATTTATTAAAATTGATTTCCAATGTTTCCACTGTTAAATATTCCAATGGTACGTAACGTTATACGGAACACGTCGTTCTTACCGTTAAAACAAGAAAATTATACGTACTGATATGTAATGTTTTCAAACCTGACAAAGCGTCTTATTTGTTAGAAAAAATAAAAATATTATGCGTGGCATTATTTTCTGTACTTACCCCCGTTGGTATTTATCACACCGAAAGCTTCCAACATTATCTTGTCAATTAAACTTTTTGCAAAAGCTTCGACCATAATTTGAGACATTATCAACTCGACAAGGAACTGAAATCGCAGCTGTCGGTAACGATTGTCATATTTTATGCGTACATGGCAAATACGCATGCACTTGAATTTTCCTAGGTGTTTGTGTACGTTTCTTACTGTTTTTAAATTTTATCCTTCACCCGACCAACTTTTACTCGGCAAATTAACTAATAACATGGACAATCAAATATGAACTGAATAGAAAATTCAAATGGGGTTAGTCGAACCCTAATAGCGAATTTATAAAATGTTTGTTTACATTCTGGAAGATGTCAGAGGACATTGAACGTTCATTTTCAACGTGTTATCCGATTACTTCGTACAAACTGATCGCATGTAACGTATTATAGTGTTTATAGATCTTTTACCAATTATATCCATCTATCAACAACTTATCAGTACCAACTATTTAGCAATAAACCTAACCTGTATCACTTGTGTGGCAGTAAAATGACCGATGCGATATCAATTTTAAGTTAATCTAAATTAAATTTCTGAAAGGATTCTGACAAGATAAACGAAGATACGCTTATTAGATACTCATCATCCGTATCCCTGTAACACTTGCGTACAATGAGCACCATAAAAGATGGATCATATTATTAATTGCATGGCAAGAGACGCAGTGAAAAAAAAGTATCACAACTCGTGACCATTAAGAAGTTTAAAAGAACAATCGTGTTTGGTGATTAAGGATGGATCAAAATAAATACATAGAAGTAAGGATCTTCGAGCCTGTTCCAGAGGATTCTGCTTTCAACAACGCTTGTGAATACTCCATCAAAACTCTAAGTACGATTCACGAATGCGACAATTCAAAAGTGTCCTGCACCTGTGCTCATAAGAACGCGCAAAGGGATGGATCGTGTACTGCAAACATGAACTCAAACGCCGAAAACTTTTCATTTTCCAAACAGAGGACAGACTCAGCTCGAAGCTCGGATGCGCCGATCGATATCGATCTACTTCTGAGGTACTATGCCTGCAACTCTAACATGGAGAAGTCGATAAACAAGTTGCTCGTAGAAAGAGACGATCAGGTTTGGAAGACTACGGATGAAGGTCCGTTGGTTGAACTGGGTACAGTTTACAAGATCTGCAGTTTGCTCAAGGACTCGTCCTCCGGAACCTCTTTGCTGTCAACGTTTCGATTTTACGACGTCCTAACGAAATTGCAATCTTTGATGCATCGGTGCAGCAAGGAAACTTTGAACGAAATTCTCTCGAACGATCCTTCAATGAAATTGTGTAAGCACTGCGGAGTGATCAGTTGCGTGAAGCCTCGAAGTGTTCCCGTTGAATTACGAAAATCGCTGCATAGGACGTCTTATTTTTTGGGAACCCAATTGACTTCGGACGACGACAAATCGGAGGTGCACAGACGAACCAACAAAGTCAGTCTGAAAAAAGAACGAACGATGAAACGCGCTGAAAAACACCAGGATGTACAAAAAGACACTGATTACTCTGTTCGCAAGCAACACAGAGACAACGAGAAAACGAACACCTCGAGGAAGATAGACTTGATCCTTAAACGGGAAAATAATTACGGCAACAGTAATAATAATAATAACAATGATGATAATAATAGTAATAATTTTCAACAGATCGAACCTATGGTGGCTGAACGTGAGAACGACAACAAGTTTCAAGAAGCACAGCCTATGCAAAACGCGATGTGTAAACGGATGTTAGAAGCAGACACAACAAAATTACAGAATCACCTTAGAAATTCCCAAGTAATAAAGCTACCTTCCGAGAGAATCGCCAAGGGAAACCTAAAGTACAGAATGTCCGAACAAATACAAACTACTCCTAATTTTAAGGACAGGCATAAAACTAAAAGTGATGACAACTCCAACCTTCTAAATAAATTACCGTTCGACAAGTATTTTAATCAGGCAAGTAACAGAAACGAATTCACGCATAATAAACGAAACGAACAGAAAACGTCGATCAAGGACCAATTAAGCTTTGGGTCGAACGAAAAAGTGATGAAAGACATCCTGTATGAAAAGTCGAAGACGCACTTAGATCAGCAAGCACAATCAAGTCGCGCACCTCTGAGCAACAGACAAAGCATAGGAAGTAAACAAAATGAGGCAACGAATGCTGTTATCGAGGCGACTGCGACCATCGATTTAATGTCGTACTTGGAACGTGGCCACGTGAGATCGTCGGACGGAAGAAAGAAAGAATTGATTTCGCAATCGGACAGAAGAACTCGCGCACCTTCTAAACACCCTAGCGAACGCAGCTTCGTGTTGTATAACAGCGAAGATCGCGATCCGAATCGAACTTCCGAATTTTTGCTACATGGTAAACTGTTGACATCGAGCAAGAACGCAAGAAATGAAAATTTAAGAAGTTCCTCGGAAAATTTGCAGAATCGTTTGGAGCGATATAAAAATGTTAAGCCCGTTCAAGATGTTCAACAGTTCGACAGCACGACGTGCGTGGTGGAAGACGATTCGTTGGAAAATTGTGTGGATGCGTCTCGTACGTTGGAACTGCCAATCGCAAGCAACACCACAGTTTTTAGCTCCTCGT
>JAOPTO010001453.1:23990-62929 GCA_033822845.1 Tetrapedia diversipes | reverse complement strand
TAATTTAAGGGATTCAAGTCGGCTGACTATCGGACCCTTAATTTAAAGGATTCAAGTCGATC
The DNA here is from genome assembly GCA_033822845.1 of Tetrapedia diversipes. Lineage (NCBI taxonomy): Eukaryota > Metazoa > Arthropoda > Insecta > Hymenoptera > Apidae > Tetrapedia > Tetrapedia diversipes. Next base: position 62,867 of record JAOPTO010001453.1, on the reverse strand, counting down.
GATGATCGGACCTTTAATTCAAGGGATTCAAGTTAATCGATCATCCCATCTCTAATTTAAGGGATTCAAGTCGGCTGCATATCGGACCCTTAATTTGAGGGATTTAAGTCAACCGATTATTGGACCCTTAATTTAAGGGATTTAAGTCAACCTATTAACTGATCTCTAATTTAAGGGATTCAAGTCGACAAATCATCGGACCTTTAATTTAAGGGATTCAAGTCAACCGATCAAGCGGTTGTTACCTTATTGTCTTTGAATTTTCTATCGAATTTCTATTCATAATTCGAAGATGGTTGCGTAGATTCGAGAAAGCGCGTCGCTGTGAACATTTATTAACAAATTCTGCTACCAGACGTTCTCAAAGGTTACCTGCTGGCCGTCTAAAGGTATTTATTGAAATACAGCGGGCGCTTTTCTAAGGATTTTTCCGACGCCATGAAATTCCCGTGATCTCTATTTTATAAAAATCAGTGCACCGTTTTGCGTTCAAACGAACGTCATACGTGTTCCTTCCTTTCTTTTTTTTTTTTTGCGCTTTGTTTTTGAACAGCGTGCTCCCTCGCGCGTAATGTTTGAGATCCTGTACGTGTGTATTTGTGCAGAACTGTTCGCGCAAGGATTCATTATATTAAAAATCGTACGTGGTCAAACAAAGGGAAAACAAACCGCGCCAGAGAGAGAGCACGGTACACGCGCGCAAACAGACTGTAAAACTGCCATAGAGAAGTCCCGTTGATGTTTGTGTTGTCGCTCGTGATCCATCTCTCATCACCTTCCGTACATTTTTATTCAGCTTCGTTTCTGCGTTCCGCGTAATTCTGTTTCCACTGAACCGACTAAGCAATGGAAATAATGTGATGCGAAAACGGGACGCGTAACACGCGGAAATCGCGATTTATACAACAAATCGCAACGCGATAGAGCGAATATCGCTGTTGCTCGTGAAAAAATTCGAAATTTCACGGTTTCCATCGTAACACGATAACGATGAAGCATCGATCTGAATCTACTTGTCCTAAAGCTAATTCAAACGCTTGCAGTTTTCTGACAGGATCGGTAGTAACTGCAAGTTATCGTCGATCTTTACCAAAAATGGTAGAATACTATTTACTCATTACCATAAAATAAGAATTTTATTTATCATAATAAAGCATCGATCTAAATCTACTTGTCCTACAGCTAATTCAAACGCTTGCAGTTTTCTGACAGGATCGGTAGTAACTGCAAGTTACCGTCGATCTTTACCAAAAATGGTAGAATACTATTTACTCATTACCATAAAATAAGAATTTTATTTATCATAATAAAGCATCGATCTAAATCTGCTTGTCCTACAGCTAATTCAAACGCTTGCAGTTTTCTGATCGGATCGGTAGTCGATCTTCACCAAAAATGGCAAAACACTATTTACTCATTAGCATAGTTTTATTTATCATGCTATTTCTTAGTAATCTATCAATTTGTTTTCTTTGACCCTTTGGTCTTAAACTTTTGTCCCTTGCTGTACTTGCGCCTATTACTCTTGTTTATTTCCTCGGTCTGCTGTTTGCTGTCCAACAAAATCGTCAAGATCACCGAATCGCTCGAAAAACCCTCGTCGTTTTCACCTATTCTTACCATAAGTGGTCATTTGATCCCTCATGAAATAAACGTTGATATTTAGAAAGAAATTCTTAATTTATTAAAGGAAATAGTTAACAACATTTTGTAAGCTCTGGATCTTTACTCTCTGACTCTCAATATAGGACTGCACTTCTATTTTGTTTAGCTACAGACAACTCGTTTAAGAGAAATATTTAAATTGTGGTATATGACTTAACTAAACTAAATCACGTTTAATATAAGGGAATCTTAGTAAATATTTTGAATTTGAAAATATTTGAAGTTAGTATCATTAGACGACTGACAGTCACCTCTCGAGTGCAAATGGTTAAGATTCGAACTCCACACTCAACCTGTCCCTTGCTTTCCCGTCGAACGTCTAATCCTCGGCCCTCCGTGGCGTCGAAAAATCTCGCGTTCCGTGAACGTGTCGGGATCGCCGTTCGAACGAGGATACAAAACAATCCCTAGGTGTATCCCTGTTCGCGGAAACAGAGCCGGAACGGAAGCCATTAGCAACAGAGACACCAACACCGACGCAGCTGGTAAAAGGGTCGGTCGGTCTGCAGATCCTGCCGCGGATGAATTCCGGCGATGTTTCGCTTGCGTCTCATCGTCTCGTTTATATTTTTATCATGTCTATTTCCACGAACCCGTCCTTTGGGAGATTGCTGTGCACGAGTTGTACGCGCGTGTTCAGGCGGCACGGGCCAGCATCCTTCAACCCCCCTCTCACCGTTACCACCCCGTTTGAAAACCTGTCGGCGTAGGATCGCGTTTCTGGCGCGAGCACACCGAGTGTGGCCGTGTGTGGATGCTCATTTGTGTACCTGAAATTCCGGCAAATCCTCGGGAATCTGGCTCGCTGCGCAAAAGGCACGCAACGCCGTATTCGCTCGATCGCAGAACAAACGTTCGCCACCATCGTCCCTTCCGCCCCTTCCCTCTCTCTCTCTCTCTCCTCTCGTCGCTGCGTCTCTCCGCGTGGCACAGTATATGTCTCCCTCCCGGTGTACCGTCAGTCCGGTTCGTGCATGGACAATTTCATTACCTGTATCGGGGGCTCGGTGATGCTGGGCCGCGCGAGTGGCGGCGGTCGTGATGGCGGCGAGGGCAGGGGGCGTAAAGGGGCGCCAGGGGGGGGGCAGAGAGTGCGCGGCGACGTGTGCAGGCGAAACTACACTATTAAATGGTGTCCTGACGGGCGCCAGTTAGGTGCACCGGGGTATGGCCCATTCTCGTCGTGTCACTCCGAATCTATTTGCATAGTAATGGCGCCGCGCTTCCCTTTCCTGCCTCTGCCGTTGCTCAACGCGGAGCAACGGCCGGCCGCTCTTTAACCGTATAAACACCGATACGCGGAAGCCGAAGGAAGTCGGAGGAGGTCGAAGGGAGACGATTCCGCGTGACGCTTGGAAGATTCTTGGGAGAACGTTGTCCTTTTTTATGGTGCCTCGGAATTGGGGCAGGTGGAAAATTTCATGTTGTTGGCAATTTACGGAAGAATAGGGCCTTTGTATAGGTGAGAAGCGGAGATTAATAAACGAATGCCGATTGCCATTGCTTTCTTTTGGCGACCGTGGATCAAACTTCGAGGTGCCGCTGCCGTTATCTTTTCGGCGCCGCTTTAACCCTTTCGCTACGGGCGGGTTCTCCGTCGCGACATCACTGCATGCTACGCGACGTGGCGGAGAACCTAAGCTGCTTGAATGTTTTCGAAGGAAAAAATTTTTCTTCGAAGGATATTTATAAATAAAGGGTGTTCTAGGGTATTTATAACGTCTTAGCATGCGCTCTTTAATTTACAGTATGAAAGGAAATAACATTAAGCAATATAATATAATAAAGATGAAACATAGAGTGTGAGTGTGAGTGTGATTTGAAAATTTTTAAAGTTAGTATCAGCAAACGACTAACGGTCACCCCTCGAGTGCAAAGGGTTAACATGAAACAGACAGAAAGATGAACTTCGATTGTTCATTCTCGTTTCAGAAAATTAACGATTAATAAACGACTTTTCAGGTTTAACCCTTTACACTTGAGAGGTGACCGTTAGTCGTTTAATGATACTAACTTCAAAAATTGTCAAATTCGAAATATTTACTATGATTCACGTATATTAAACTTCATTTAGTTTAGTTAAGTCGTGTATTAAAATTTACATGTATGACTATTTAACGTCCGGGTCTGAACTAAAGTCTGAAAATTTGCGAAACTATCATATGCTACGATTACGATGTCCCCTGAGAGGGGACAGTCGAGTGCAAAGGGTTAAGTTACAAGTGTTCACGTATTTTGCGCGGTCTGCGAAAGTTTTATGAATCTACGATTAATTACCGTTGATGCAAACGATCGTTATGGATGTTCCGGAAGACGTTCGATCGCCTGTCGAGGGTTTACGTCTGCCGGGAATCCGGATCAGAGTTCGATAAAATATTCACCGTGCGTTAGAAGGGAGGTCACGGTAATACCGTTAGGAGTTCCCTGGTATTCGGTAAGATTCCGTCGAAAGCGATTATCAAAGATAATGTAAACAGGGGCACGGGGCATTGAATCGCCGATAATTGCTTTAATATAGCGATACAGTTCCCCCGATAACGAGATCCCGATCGCAATTATTCAGAATTACGAAACTTCACGTTCATTAGCGGGATTAGCTCTCCGCGGGCGATTTGTTTCAGCGAAAGATACTCGTACATTTGTTCCAGGGATTAACTTACAGCGCATTGGAATAGAGAATGTCAATCGTGAACTTTTATCATCGGTGTCGCATCAAAATGATTCCCCCTGTTCACGATCTGCCAGATTATTGGACGACTAACAGTCACTCTTCTATCTGAGAGACCTGTTCCATGTTAGAGATGGAGAAATATTTGTTGAACAACTCGTTTGTGTTTCCAAACGCACCATTAACCTTAGAACTGTTGAGGAAAACGACAATGTTAAAAATATATAAATGTATTTATTTGGTGCAATAATTTTCCGATCCCATTCACACGTCCTATTCTCAATCAATCTCTAAACAAAAGGTATACACTCACGATCCTCATTCTATTTTGTTCATTCTCTACTCCATTCACTCATATTTTCATCCTTCTTGTTTTCCATACATTGCTTCTCATTATAATTTCTTGACCGTTCATTCTAGAATCCCTTTCACACAAACAAACATACACACGTCAATAAATTAGCAATCACCCTCACAAGAACTCCTGAGCCTCGATCTGTTACGCGAACTGCTAAGGGGGGGTTCCTCGAATTTTTATACATTTATCCTGGAAAAAGTTGTTTTTTGAAAAATTTTTTGCAACGTCAAGATATGCTGTAGTTTATAAACAAGACAACATACGGTTTTACGTTCAATTTGTATTGATTTATGTGTATTCATAAAATTAAATACTATTATAAAATAGTATAGTAACGTGCAGCTGGTTTGAACTTGATTCTTTTGATCCTCCTGATAAACATGAATGGCAAAGTGTAGTATTAAATGAATGTTTTCTGCAAACATGGTTTTTGCAATTGTAACAAATTTGCATTGATTTTAATAAACTATTATATTTTATAGCCTCCAGTATACATTGATAACATCTTCCCTTTTTCGTCGGTTTTCTATCCTTTGGTATTTTAGTTCGTAGTGTCTTTCCAGTCAAAGTTCCCAATTAGTTGCATAGTTTCATTCTTCGTTTTGTAATTTTTATTGTTTGGAGAAAAGGAGAGCGTAACGGTCCACTTCGCGTGATCGCTGCAAGGGTTGACAGAGGAAAACGCCCTTAACGTTTTCTTCATTTCGTGATCGTGTTTGCGTGGAATTTGAAAAAAAGCTTCCCTTCCGCCGTTTAATTCCTTCGTTTTTAAAGCCCAACGAAATGCTCGAACGCAGGATTCCTTTCTTTGCCCGTTTCTTAAGCCAGCAGACAACTATTGTAGGTGCAGTTGACGCTTTCGCAAATTGAAACGCGCAGCGTTCGAGCCATGGCGAGGCGACACGCCTCCGCCGGAGGGAACGGGTTAAAGTTACATAAATTCAGCGCGAAATATGAATGTTGGCGATAATTAGGCGGCCATTGTGAACCGGCACCGGTGTTCCCCGGTTAGAAGACAATCGGAAGACGGACTTAAAGCTTACTCGAGCAACGACTTTCGCTGCCGCCCCCCACCCCCTCCCGACCAGCCCCCAATTATTCGTTATAATCCTAATTACCTCGTTCACTCTTTGACTCTCCCGCGGCCTGGGATATCCATGGAAATGTTATATCTCGAGACGAGGTAGTTTGCGATAATTAGGAGCTTGCTCGAAAAGCGTAAGACGATTACGACACGACCGATGCCGTAGACGACGAATGAAGAACGGGGTGGCGGACAGAGGGGGTGCACGAGGAGGAAGTCGATGGAGGGTCGCGAAGATTCCGCTGCTTTCCATTAGAAGAATAATAAACTATCACCGATACCTGCTGCTGCATCGCTTCCCAGGGAACAGGCAACTCTATCCCCCTCGTGGATGGAGCAAGGGGGTGGTTCTCCGACGGGGGAGGGGCTGCCACTCGGACAGGGACGGCCGGGTAACAGAAAACTGCCGTAATGGAGGTTAATTATGAAGGGATGATTGCGGAGAGGGAAAATCGGTGGAAGTAAAAAGAGCATCGAAGGTTCTTCTTCTTCGTTCCTCCCCCTTTCTCTTTCCCTCTCCTCCTATTTCTTTCCTTCCTCTTTCGTTCTCTACTTTTCAATCTCGTCCCCTCTATCTCGGCGCCTTCTTCTTGCTTCTTCTTCGCGCAGCCCTTCTAAGGTTCCGCGAAAGGCGAACCCTCGGTTCGGTTGCCAGGGCACCGTCACAGCTACAGGGGTCGGAAGCTTTCTTCAATTATAAGAATCCGGTTTGTTTTGTACGTCGGTTCAGCTGTGTATTGCTCCCGAAATACTTTCCGACTTTTTCGTAATCGCCTTGTATGGCAAAAAGTTGTTCTCTTGATGAGGTTGATTAAAATTGATATCAAGAGTTGTTTAGGTGTTGAATTGAACACGATAGAGTTCAGTTGAATTGTTCTTGTGTTTCTTATTGATATCGTTTATAGTAGTTGTGTTCTGAGTTGTTCTCTTGACGAGTTGTGTGTTCTAAGTTGTGTCTATTTTTACACCGATCTTTATAACAAAAGTGATGGCAATCCCGAACCAATCACAATTGCTTAGAGTTATTGTAGGAAGGGAGGACTGGGCAGGTATAGGTTCGTTACGGTATGAACCTCTACCCTAATTCAGGACGCAACAGTCCGTCGAAGTACCGTTATTGAACAGAAACTAGGGTTAGAAATATGCACAGTGCCGCGTGGTTTCTGTATGCACGTTTTTCTAACTCTTAAATAACAGTTGTGCTGAATGAAATAATCGTTGCACCAATGCAATAGGTGTATTTACATTTTTAATATGAAAAGACTTACAAACTTATTAACCCTTTGCACTCCGCGTCATCTCCGACGTATTGGGTGGACGTATTCTCGATTCCTCAATTTATTTTTATATTATTTTTATATATCCTGGTAATTGTACCATATTTTGATTCGATATCTTGTGTCATTTTAGCAGAAAACTTCACAGAAACATGCATTTCTGAAAAGGTTGCGCTGGGATAACTTGATTCCCCGGAATCACTAATAAATTCTAATGTCCCCTCAGAGGGGACAACGGATTGCAAATTTTATATTTTGCATTATATTTGCAAAATATAAAATGATAAAAATACAAAACTATTTCTGAGCGACCTTTACTTAATATCCTAATTAGACGTTAACGAGCATCTGCGACGCAGTGGCACCAAAAAAGGCCACCCTTACAGGAAAAGGAACCAGGGATGGTAGATCTGTTTCTCTAATTCCGTCTCCCCCCTACTCTTTTCTACCTTCCTATTGGTGGTTCGAGACCTTTAACGAGGTGAAGCGAAAGTATACGGCGCGATTTCACACCTTAAGCGCGATCAAGCGTGATTTCTCATAATTGGTAACGTTCGCTCTTCCCATTCTTTTTCGAATTTCTCACGGCTCTCTGGCTGTTAGCTTCTCGTTTTTCTGCTATTTTTTCCCTCTTCCTCTTCCCTCTCTTCTCTCCCCTTTCTCTCTTGTTCTTAACGCTGCTTCTAACGAGCAGATATGCAGGATAGATCGCAACCGGCGTCTCATCGTGGCCTCGTTGTGCGTTCACGTCGATAACACTGTTGTTATTCTCATGGTTTCTTACGTAACCTAAACGTCTCGACGACCTCGTCACCTGTCAACCGAAGGGTTGGCAAGAGAACGCCGGAGATTCTACGTCGTTGGCGATGAAATGGTGAAAATGTAGGGCGACAGCTCGGTTTTCCTTCCAGTTATGATTCTGAACCGTGAAAACGATGCTCCCGTGAGCTTCGATCGCAATTAACGGTGTCTCAAAAATAATTGGCTTGATTAGCGGCGTGTTGTATCCCCTTCGTTGGGCCACTAATTGTGTTTTCTTGTTGCGAGTGGTAGTCAGAAAATCGGAACGAAAATTGGAATAAAAGTGATCGCGAATTCTTAACACGAAACGGTTACAATTATGGTCACGGATCGATTATTCTGTGACGAACAAAAATTAGCAAGATTTTTCTGGCTAACAACAGATTATAATTTTCCAATAAAAATTGAATAACAAGATATTGGGAATGGGGTTTAATATTGTTAAATCAAATGAACTCTTATTTGTGAAATAATACGTTGATAATTTATTAATACTTTGCACTCGGCTGTCCCCTCTCATGGGACATCGTAATCCTAGCATATGATAGTTTCGCAAATTTTCAGACGTTAGTTCAGACCCGGACGTTAAATAGTCATATATGTAAATTTTAATATACGACTTAACTAAACTAAATGAAGTTTAATTAATACGTGAATCATAGTAAATATTTCGAATTAGAGAATTTTTAAAGTTAGTATTGTTAAACGACTAACAATCACCTCTCGACTGCAAAGGGTTAATACTCTTATATAGCACGAGGACGGGCAATTTTGACCGTACCTAGCGAGTTTTGTCACAAGACTAGCAAGAACGCAGTGGTCGAAATTCTTACAACCCCGTCCGGGTCCTTCAGCCCCTGCAGTTCTGTTTCTCGATGTTTTCGAACTTTCTAAAATGCCAGATGTGGCTTAGCTTCTTGGAACAAGCCCCTTTCAGAAAGTACGTTAAGAGAAAGCCTGGTTTATGGTTAATTTTTGCTTCGTAGTATTTCTATATTCAATTTGCAACACAAGAAAATATTCGCCACTGCAGGTGAATTGTATTTGTATCGTAACAAGTATACAAACAAAAATCGTGTAATGAAATTTTTGTAACCGCTACTATAATACAGGCGAAAAAAAATAGAGTTGAAACGTAGAACCGTCCCTTTTCCCACCCCTCATTTTTCCTCGTCGGTGTTTGAATTTCCGTCGGAGCGAGAGTTTCTCAGCGAGAGAACCAAATAGGCGTCGGTGAGCGTCGAGGTGGAAACGGATGATCTCTGCAAGTTAATTTGTAACTTGAGCATTCCGTCAGGGGGATTGGGGCGGTTTCTGGAGGTGGTTGACAGGGTGGAAGCAGGGTACACGGTACCTTGGGGTTGTTTGTTGCGCTAATGTCTAATTAGTGGAGTGGTATCGCGTCGCAACGAAAGCTGTTGTCGGCTATGCTCTCCTCTGCCTCGCCGCCATCGAAATGGCTTATCTAACGATCTATAACGTGCGCGCTGTTTTTCGTTTTTTTTTTTCTTTCTTTCATTTTTTCGAGGAACTAATCGTCGATTAACCAATGAATGCACGATTTTCTTTTTATACGTTGAAAAAAATGTATCATGCAAACATGTACGCGGTAATGCAGGGAAAAATAAAGGAAACATTTTTTTTTACAATTTTTTTTGTAGTAATTTATTAACACGTTCGTCGCCACGTCACCCATATTTGGGTGAGTCTCTTTTTCTTCAAGTTAAATAGGATTTTAAATTGGAATTTCAAAAGGTATTCGATGGAATAAATATTGAAGTATAATATGTATAAATGTAAAATACATAAAATAAAAATAAAAAGTTTAATAAAAACCCAAATATGGGTGAGTCTCTTTTTCTTAAAGTTAAATAGGATTTTAAATTGGAATTTTAAAAGGTATTCGATGGAATAAATATTGAAGTATAATATGTATAAATGTAAAATACATAAAATAAAAATAAAAAGTTAAAATTTTTTGCTGTTTTTATATTTTTATTTTATAGAGCACTCCAGGGCTCCATAGCGAAGCCATTTAAAATTTGTCTTCAAACTCGAGGGTTTCGTTATGAAGACAATGCAAATAACTTTCAGTTTATAACAGAAGGATGAAGACAAATCGTGTATAAAATATTCCGCTCTTGGTTTTTTTTATATATAATACCATTTGTATGACATAATCAACAATGACTTTTCTTTTAATTTGCATACCATTTTTACTTACACGTGAATACGATCTTTCCACTGAAATTGCTTCGAGTTACTGGTATTATGAATGAACAAAAAATTTCGAGTGCAAAGGGGTTAAGGGTTAACGATCTGTCCTGTGATTCGACGAGTAGAGGAGCTCGTTTGTCCGATCTCAATGTTTATGCTCGTCATATTTGTTCACGTTTAATATTTATATCGATTCAGCGTAGCGTATACTTTAATTATAATTATTTATTAAATCAGTGTTTGCTTACCATTATCTCGCGTGTTGAAATTAATTACTCGTTACCGGTTGAAGTTTACAGGCTGTCGGAGACGAGAAGATCGTTTAACGTCGGGTCGAGAAGTATAATAATCGATCGAGTAGATCGAGTAGCGATTAGTCAGTAGCGCGACTCGAGATGTAACGCTGCAAGTGTTAATTTTATCGGAACAGGGTGTCTACCCTTGCTCCCCGGGAATAAAGGCGAAAAGGGTGCGATATCGATTTTACGTGTGACCCGATAAAAGTCGTCTAATGATAAGAGAAATAGGGGCGGCGGAACGTAATGCACCGTTCGTGTCATTCCATATACCACCCAGCGATTGGCTCTTTGCGGTGCACTTAGAAAACGGGTGGTCCGCCATGAAAGGGGTATCGAGGAGAACGGTTGTCTTACGCTACTTCGCTCATTAATTTGATCGTTGAAACATCGAAACGCTCAAAAATAGTTTAGAATTAGTGGTGGGTAAGGCACAAGACTCTTCTTAAATATAAAATAATTTTATTTAAAACATGTCTTATTACACTTGCTCATTAATTTGGTCGTCGAAACGTCGAAACGTTCAAAAATAGTATAGAATTAGTGGTGGGTAAGGCAATAAGACTCTTTTTAAATATAAAATAATTTTATTTAAAACATGTCTAATTACACTGGCTCATTAATTTAATCGTTGAAACATCGAAACGCTAAAAAATAGTTTAGAATTAGTGGTGGGTAAGGCACAAGACTCTTTTTAAATATAAAACATGTCTAATTACACTCGTTCATTAATTTGATCGTTGAAACATCGAAACGGTCAAGAATAGTATAGAATTAGTGGTGGGTAAGGCAATAAGACTCTTTTTAAATATAAAATAATTTTATTTAAAACATGTCTTATTACACTTGCTCATTAATTTGGTCGTCGAAACGTCGAAACGTTCAAAAATAGTATAGAATTAGTGGTGGGTAAGGCAATAAGACTCTTTTTAAATATAAAATAATTTTATTTAAAACATGTCTTATTACACTTGCTCATTAATTTGGTCGTCGAAACGTCGAAACGTTCAAAAATAGTATAGAATTAGTGGTGGGTAAGGCAATAAGACTCTTTTTAAATATAAAATAATTTTATTTAAAACATGTCTAATTACACTGGCTCATTAATTTAATCGTTGAAACATCGAAACGCTAAAAAATAATAGGGATGCGACAAAAATTTGTGGAACGATTCTCTTCAGGTGTTTCGAAGTAGCTTGAATTCATCCAGTTTTTGTGTTGAGGAAAAGAAAAGAAAACGGCGAAGCCGTGTGTGTGTGAGTGTGTGTGTGGGTGTGGGTGTTTGGCGAATCGATTTTCAAGGGTGAACGCGTTAAATTCGCTCAGATGTTCGGAAGTATTTACAATCGTTTAGGGGAGGGCATGGAAAGCCGCCCAATTGAGACCATTGGCGGTTTGCACGAGCGGCTTGCCAATAGCTAGGCGATCTCTTAAACTCTAATTCAGCCACACCCGACCGTTTCGAAGTGGTCACCGTGGTGCCTACAAAGACGCGTTTTACGGTTCCGTTGCCATCAGCAGTTTTACCTTTATTCGGTGATGCAGGAAACGGGATCCACGGTAAGATCAGCTCGAAATCCGCGTAACAAGTATATTTACGTTTCGATGACTACGTTCGAAGGAAAGCATTAACCCTTTTTAAGACAGAGGCGATATATTTACCACCAACAAAAACTTCAGCAAACTCAAATTCAGCTTGCATGTGACTCTGTTGACGGGCAGTGGGAATATTTTTACCACCTATTTTTCCAAAACTTCCGAAATAGTTAGTGTTTTTCTTTTAAGTTTATTTTTGTTATATAAATAAAAACATGCCAAAAATATAAGCGCAAGTTATTTTATTACTCCGAATCCTTCTGCCTTATAAAGGGTTAACACTTTATATTGCACACGCACTCCCGATCGACTCATTTTGGCACGGATGCATCGCTAATGAATTGATCACAATGATTTTCTTCGAGTAGCTGATAGATTAATATCTCTTTATAGTATACATACCATATCGCTCGAAACAGTCACCTTCGTGTAAGGAAATATTACAAAATTTATCGACTAATTGTAAGCATGTAAAAGCCGGCTTCCGGGTCAACTTATTCCCGACAAGTTCACTCACTTTGAAGGAGATGTATTGTTAACGAATCGATCACAATTATTTCCTTCGAGTTTAATATCTCTTTACAGTGTATATATATATTTTGCACAAAATAGTCACATTTGTATAAGGGAACATTACAAAACTTACAAACTGAACCATGTAAAAAGCCGATTAATAGACTTCCGGTCGGTAAAGTGTTAATATAGCGCAATAAGAAAAACAAAGATATTAAGTACTATAATAAATATAATAGGTACTAATAAGTACTAATTGGTATAACAACGTGTTTGTGCAGCAATATGTACAGTAGTGAACAAAAGTGTAAGCCGAGAGGAGCATAGCAAAACATAATTTTATAATTTGCTAATATCGTCTAAATATTAATTTTTATAGTTACCTTGGTAGAACACTATTTATTATAATATATATTATATATTTCGTGCCACTTCTTATAAATTAATCAATTTATTTTCGTCGACTCGTCGGTCTTAATCTTTTATCCGCTACTGTGTACTAGTTGACGAAACAGAGCCTCGTAACTTCGACAAACAAGAAGTTCGTTCAAACGTTTTCATTTGCAGTTTCGCGTTAACCATAAACATTGTTCGTTAAAGATCGAGGCAGAGATGCACGTACACGTGTGTGTGTGTGAGAAGTTCGATCGGCGAAATGAACGCGTGACCGCAAAGTTTCCGGACGCGGCGCGATGAAATATTAACGATGCACAGCTCCGGTTATCCGGATCGCAGTGACGGTCGGTCTTTCCGAATCTGTTTTGCGACGGTCACGAGTTCGTAAACGCGTAAGGGAGTGTACCGGCGATCGATACGATCCTCTGGGACGCTCGATTACCATCCCGCGCGTACATTTTCGTGAAAGTTTTGACTTCGCGTACACACGATCCACCATCGAGCCGTTCCTAATGACCGTTTCGCGTTCATAAATGAACGAACATTGATACCAGCTTACGCGCGATCGATTCCCGTTTCTCGGTTAACAGTTTTAATCGGCCATTAAGTTTACATCGGGTTCCTGGCGGCAAATTTCGATTTGACGTTCGATGCATAAATAACACAGATCGGTGTATAAATTCGAGGAACAATTTTTAGGCGAACGTTATTTAATCTTATCAAATCGAATATTTGTATGTTTAACCGTTTGAGTCCCAGGGGGGGTATTGAAAAAATACTGTCGAAGAATCCCACATAGCTTACTCTAAATGAGTACGAAAAGACCCAAACAGGGCGGTAGCGCTTCTTTTATTTTATGTCGAGAAATAACCAAGCGGCGCAACAGGACTTGTATTTAAATTTTTATTTTGTAATGTATTATTGCGTTATTATAGTATTATCCTACTTATTGTAAAATGTATTATTTACATTAAAAGGAGGTGTGTTATGTACTTGCTTCAGTAAATCTAAACGTGCTTCGACAATCGATAACTCACCTTCAGTTGTCCACAACGTTCGAAATGTGTTGGGTTTTCTCGACATAAAATCTGAACAGCGCGATCGCGGTTATATGTGTTATTGTGTATTATTTCTGTATATTTATATGTTAAGAACTGATCATAATTGTCATATCATATTGCATTCTCTTAATATATCGACATTAGATAATATTAATTACCTGGCTTTAATTTTAACACTATTTGCTATAGTTAAATATAAAACCGATCTCAGATTCAGCTATCCCATCGCCAGAATTTCTATTCATTCCGATACACTCGCCGATAGAATCGGTTTGTCCAGTGGCAATATCTACAATTGCGAAACGGCGTTCATTCTCAATTTTTGTATGTTTCATTGGTCTTTGACCAGTTACTTCAATAAATAAATAAATAAATATTAATTTGTTTAGAGTTGCGGTGCAAATGCGAAGAATCCTTACTAACCCGCTGAATTATTGATTTAACTACTGATTTCGGTTGCTACTAATAACGATTAACCCTTTGCGCTCGAGAGGTGACTGTTAAATTTTTAGTTTTCAGTTAATTCGTTTATTAATTAAACTCAGAGGTTAAATAGTCATATATGTAAATTTTAACCCTTAGCGCTCCGTTGGCTCCACTGCGGAGACATTGCATATTTAATACGATTACATTCCAGATGCTTTGTCATTAACTTATTTTCCGATCTATTTTTATAGTTAAAGACATAGAAGAATGTTATGTCGAGGATGTAAAGCTGAACAGTGGTAGAGACGTATATTTTACGAAAAAATCAGAATTTTCTGAAAAAGGGACTGTTGCATATAAAGAAAAGAATTGCACGGAGCGCTAAGGGTTAATATATCACTGAACTGAACTGAATAACATTGAACGTGGGTTAATCTTTGTAAATAATTCAAATTAGAAAAATTTTTTAAGTTAGTATCGTTAGACCGTATAATAATCAACTCTCGAGTGTAAAGAGTTAATTACTGGGAACGTGTTGTTGATATCAGTACGATATCAGTGTACTCAATTTTCCTTTACTTTCATCATCGACAATTACAGACACCAAACATTGTGATTAAAATTGTTTTATTTTGTTTCGCGACGACCTTCTCTCCTTTGGTCATCAGCCACACGTATACCACGGTGACCCTCGCGGAACAATCAACAATTTTCGCGTTCCACGCGCGTGCCATTACACCACGGGCCTTGTACATAACTGGCATAATGCAGTGGGCCGCGTTAAAGGCCGGATAAACCTGCCAGTCCGTACAATAACCGGCGCGAGCTTCGGGAGACCTCGCTTCCGGCGCCGTCTCCGCCTCCTTCTTCGTCTTTCCCACTCTTTCGAAGCGTGGCCCGAGGTGCGTGGCCTACAGGTGGTATCGCATGATTAATGATCCTCCAGCGAGGCGGCCTTGCTTGCCCGGACACGCTCGAAAGAGATCATTCTATCACGCTCAACGGATTTCGTCTGGCTCCTCCGTCTGTTTTAACAATCCTCCCGGAGTGGTCCCGGATGTTCTATTCCGCAGCCGGGTCGTTATTCTTCGGCTTTTACATATTGTCATGGTAATTTGTAAATATAGTCGAAGATCGTGTGCCTGTCTAATCTTTTCGACGTACAGTGGCGGCAAAAAGTTTGAGACGGCAGAAAAACGCGAAACATATCGAGTTGTTCGGAAATTAATTTCGTTTTTTCCTAAGAAAGGGTTTAATCGTATTTTTTCATAGTCGATTTCACTCGTAAGCCGCATGGTCATTATGTATATATTTGACAGCATATGTAGCAAGGCTTGCTTGTGAAAAGTTTCGATTGTGTTTACTCAGTGTCGATACTATTGCTTCTGTGCACAGAAAGTTCCTTAGGGTACACATAATTCGCTAAACATTGCAAAAGGGTTAAAAGACCACACAACTGAATTACCCACTATTTTCTTCTGATACGTACCATCGAACAGAACCGATATTTGAGCTGCGAGGTCGGAATAAAAGAGGTGTGTGTTGCATAGAGAAGAAGAGCAATTTTCACGCGAGCGAGACGGGGGTCACGGGGTAAGATTCTGTAAATACATTATCCAGATTTGCTATCCGTCTCAGCATCGAAAAATCTGCGGTATCCGAAGAGCTTTGCCACGTGATACGATCCCACGACGTTCTATATATACTCTCCCTCTCTATCTCTCTTTCTCCTTTTTCTCTCTATCTTTCTCTATGTCTCTCTCTTTCTCCTTTTTCTCTTCATCTTTCTCTATGTCTCTCTCTTTCTCCTTTTCTCTCTATCTTTCTCTATGTCTCTCTCTTTCTCCTTTTTCTCTCTATCTTTCTCTATCTCCCTCTTTCTCCTTTTTCTCTTCTTTTCCTTCGGTTCCCTGCTTTCCAATTTCTTCCCCGCTCCCCCCTTGCCCGCAGTTACAACCCGTAAACTCTCTTACGTATTTATCCACGGTCTTTTTGGCGTTCAGTCCCGTGTGTTTGCGTCGATATTATTTCATTTTCCGCTAGTCCCGTCCACCCTTCCAGGACGTTCCTGGGACCAGTTCCCGTTGGATCACCGGGGGGCGTGTAACCTTATTTGCTGGTGCACGATTCAAGTCGTCCACGTTGTCCTGTCCGGACAGGAGTTTGTGTCACTGTTGCTGTTTCTTATTCCTTTGCTGTTATACGTCAGCTTTCTTACAGCTTCTTCGTACACGAATATTCTAATAAACGAATCATTTTCATTCACGATGCAATTTCTATAATAAACGTGTCGATTTTACGAAGAAGTTTGGATTCTTTTATGGTGCATGTTACGTTCTAAATTAGGCTTTTAGATTTAGTGGCATTCCTTTGAAAACTAATATTATATATTTGCGATTCAAATATGATATTATATATAATATTCAAATAAACGAATCATTTCCATTCACGATAAAATTTCTATAATAAACGTGTCGATTTTACGAAGAAGTTTGGATTCTTTTATGGTACATGTTAAGTTCTAAATTCGGCTTTTAGATTCAGTGGTATTCCTTTGAAAAGCAATATTATATATTTATATTCAAATATAATATTATATATAATATTCTAATAAACGGATCATTTTCATTCACGATACCTTTTCGATAATAAACGTGTCGATTTTATGAAGAAGTTTGGATTCTTTTATGGTACATGTTACGTTCTAAATTAAGCTTTTAGATTCAGTGGTATTCCTTTGAAAAGCAATATTATATATTTATATTCAAATATAATATTATATATAATATTCTAATAAACGAATAATTTTCATTCACGATACCTTTTCGATAATAAACGTGTCGATTTTACGAAGAAGTTTGGATTCTTTTATGGTGCATGTTACGTTCTAAATTAAGCTTTTAGATTTAGTGGTATTCCTTTGAAAACCAATATTATATATTTGCGATTCAACTACCCTAGCTTGGTAGAAAGGAAACACTGACCCTTCTTACAGTATTTTAAACTGTTGTGATTGGTTAGGGTCTGGCTACAATCTTCTATATAAATACCGTGCAATTTCTGGAAAATACAGCACAAGCATTAACCAGTAACCTACTCTGTCGTTCGATCAATTTGATACCTGGAACAACTCGCAATATCTTCTTTAGAAGCAAATTTCCGCTGTGCAAGGCGAATTATTAAAAACGGGAAGATTTCCAGAGCGATATACTGATCTCGCACTTATACCGATCACAAACAGTGCAATTTGTTATTGTGATTTCAATTTGGATTCTTCTATTTTACAATCCGTTTTTATACACAAATTGTAGGAAGCGAGATTTTGCGGGTCGCGAGGCGAAAATGGTCAGATATGAAAGAGAAACAACTGACGACAAAGTAAAAAAAGATGGCGACGTGGACAGCATCTTAACCCTTTGCGGACGGAGCAGTAAAGAAAATAGTTACGTCGCGCATTTGTGTTATAAAAACTAAAGCTGTATTTAAATAAGTTCTTCATAAAATCTAACAAAATCATAAACAAACAAATTTAGGCCAACTTGACTTCTTAGGCTAGTATACTCATGTGTATCTTATACGTGTCGTTTACGACAGACAAACGCCAGCCGCAGCGCGAAAGTTGGGCGGATATATCCGACACTCGTCCGCAAACGGTTAATTTGTAACCGGATTATTCTTAGACATAAACTATCTTTAATAACAAAACTTTCCATCAATCAATATCCCTACAAAATTACGATCCTCGTTCGTGAAAATTGTCGCGCGATTCCGAGAAGCTGTCGATGGTTCAGAGAACAGAGTCATCGAATTTCTGAAGAACAATCCGTTCTAAAGCTCTCGCCTCGCGTCTGTCCGCCACCTGATCGCCTTAAAGCCCTCGGCGAAGAGATTTTGAAAACCGTCCGTCAGTTCTACGAATTCTCTCTGTCTCTTTATCGGTGTCGCTGTCCCTTCGCTCGGCCGGACCGTTATATTTTCCGAGCACTCGGCACTCCCCGTGAACAGGGCACGTCACCTCCTCGAGGACAGGCCGGCCGCCCGGCGACGTGTTCTCAGATATATCCTAACATCGGCCTCGTCCGCTCGGTCACGCTGAGCCCGCCGCGTACAGTGGCTCGAAAAAGTTTTAAATGCTCTCCGTCAAATCCAAAAAGTGACGGTTCTAAATCTGGCTCTTTCAACCCTTTGCGGACGGAGCAGTGAAGAAAATAGTTACGTCGCGCATTTGTGTTATAAAAACTAAAGCTGTATTTAAATAAGTTCTTCATAAAATCTAACAAAATCATAAACAAACAAATTTAGGTCAACTTGACTTCTTAGGCTGTGTACTTTTTATAGCCACTGTACGACACGCGCACGAGCGAGTCCAGCGAACGTATAGGTAGAGGTGTACATAGGTGGAACAGCAACAGCAGAGCCTGGTCGGTGAGTTTCGTTTCATCCTACTTGTTGGGCAGGCTCCTTCGAGTGGCCAGAGAGTAAAGGACTTCTCCTTTTCTATCAACTTTCTTCTTCCGCCGGTTTCGTTCCCCCTTGGAAACGAAACAGAGAGGGAAAGCGAATTGTTTGCGCTCTCTGCCCTCTTCCTTCGCTCGTAGACCTCTTCTTCTTCTTCCCGACGTCGCTTTCTCTTTCTCTCTCTCCCTTCTTCTCTGTCCCGTGGACTTCCGTCCACGCCCCACGGGATCCCGCCACCCCGTCGACCGAACCTCAGATTGCTTTTATACCGTGGATTGATTGACAATATACTTACGTTAGTCGAGTGGACCGTACAGTTATGGAGATGGTCACGTCCCCTGGTCGCCTTCTCCCTTTTCTTCTTCTTCTTCTTCTTCTTCCTCTTCTTATTTTTTCTCCCTTTCACCCCCCCGCTTTTCGTGCCTCCTTCTTCGTCCAGCCCTTTGTTTGTTCTTCCTCTGCGATCCTTTTTCTCGACCCTTCTCCGTTGCTCCCGCTTTTCGTTCCCTCCTATTTTTTTCGTCGCCCCCGCTAAGTGCACCATTTTCTGACAACACAACGGACATATTAGAGTGAATAGCTAGCCGGTGAACGCCGAGGGGATATCCGTTTCGCCGTCCATTGAATTCGCTGGCCAAGGTCCTGAGCAGCGACGTTACGCAACCTTGTATTTTGTTCTTCGTCTTCCCGATCGGTTTGAAAGTTTGTTTGTTTGTTTGTTTCGCGTTCCTCGGGTTACGCGGACCGATCCTGGAGTGAATTTAATGAGGCTCTCGATATTTCGACGAGACGGCCCTCTTCTAGTGGCTCGAAAAAGTATTCGTGCACTGTATTCGTCTACTTCTGAAATTCTGATTTCCATGAAACTTTATGTTTGTACAGAGCATGGTGTTTCCTGCGTGAAGGAATTTTTTTGGCGGCAAAATATCTTTTAAGGGGGCTGATAACGAATTTCAAAGCTTCAACGATTTTTCACGTTTTGAATACAAGCTTTTCTTGTGTTCTTTTTTTATGACAGGGCGATAGAGTGTTAAAAATTAAACGTTTTCTATTCGAAAGGTTTTGCTTCGTCAAGTATCATTACAAAGGTATCTTTATCACTAGATTTACAGGACATTTCTCGTATATCTATTTTTAATATTCATATATTAAGGAATAGGTATGCGAAAAAAAAAGTTTGAAATTGCAGAACTAAGAGGGAAATAGATATGGGTGTATTTGTATTGTTCCATCAATGAAACTTGGTAAAAATTATTAAAAATAATAGTAATTATTTCTGCAAATTTTACTCTTGAAGTACTAGAACCTGGTAGACCTAGTGTTAAAAAATGAGAGAAAATTCAGAAACTTCAACGCTGGTTTCACCCCTTTAAAATGGCATTTAGATGAAAAGATGAGATTAATTCATACGTATACTATTGCGATCTACATACCCACAAAATTTTATCAAACACTTCTAACAAACTCAGAATTCCAAGGTTAAACGAATTTATTTGTGACGTACTTTTTGGACCTACTGTATATTGCTGGCATGTTGGACTGTCACTAATTTTCGTGCTTCCGAAAAACTCAGCGAAAGACGAAAGGATTCATTTTGTGTGATTCGCTTCATTTTCATATTGCGTCGTGAATCTTCTCGTTCTGGGGAAACGAATTACGAATCTTGCAAATCTTGCAATTTGTGCGTTCATAAAATTAGAGTTAAGAGAACCTATTTGCACATTCTGAGAAGTGAAAAATTGGCCCGTACCAACAATTTTATAAGCCTAATTAATTCTTCGCTATTATTAGCATCACTCCCCTGCATTTTTATCAAAATCGTTTACCTTCACCCAGAAAAATTTGCAAATTGGTTAAACATACCAGCATTCGCTATAAATTCGACACGTTCAAAGTCTAAAAGAAGCTTCTCAGCTTCCAAAAATTAGCTTACAAGTTTCTACGTTACAAATTTCAGAAAATTTCCGGTTTCTCGAGACAACAAAAACACGTTGGCCGATCGGTTCCGATATCGAGGCTTATCGCGTGAAACGTCTCCCGGCGAGGGGGCCGGGAGAGTTGGTAGCTTGTAAAAATCTTGCTCGCCAGTCCGAAAGTATCCGTTTCCGCGGCTCGTGAGAGGGTATGAGGGGCAAGCGCGCTATTCGTTGAATTCAGAATGCGTTTGGAGAGTCTCCAGTCCCCTCTTTACCTTTTCCATTCTCGGGAAAGACGTATGAATCGTCGTCGGATGGTTGCGGTTCCCTGAGCGTGGGACACTTTAGAGGCTATGCCCCCGGAATACGTAACTCGGGATTTTCAACGTGCATTCCTTCTCATCCTTCTTCCTCCCGCACTCTATCCTCCTATCTTCATGCCTCTCCGCCATCTTTTTATCTCCTACCCCCGGCTCCCCCCTCGGTGCTTACGTTAAAATCGAATTATCCCGTTATGCGGACGGGGTGAAATTTATCGCGGCGTGCCGCCGCTCGTCGTCGCGGGTTCCTCGCCGCGTCTGACCAAGGCTCGACCGTATCTACTTACGAGTTGCTTCTTCGAAACGTATTATCTTTAACCCTTTGCGGTTAACCCTATGTCGAACGTCACTCGACACAGCCGCACAGTGGGGTATTTGCCCCGAAAATTGTACAAAACTCTTTCCAATATAACTTCGCTTGAAATCTATTCAAATTGGATAAAACAACGACGATTTTAACGTTGGAATTAGTTTAGCCCTCTATGGGCCGAATTTTTGTTTTAAATATAAAAAAATTGATGAAACGAAAATAAATAATTATAATACTATATATGCAGCTGAAAAAAAAATTTTCAGTTTAAACAATTTTACATTATAGAACATTATATAATTAATATGTATACTCCATCTCATAAAGAAAACAGATTATTTGTTAAAATGTCAATAAATTAGCATGTGACTTGAAAGTTACACGGGCCTATAGAGGGTTTGCAGTCCTATGTCCAACGTGTCGCGACACATCGAAATTGCGAATGCAGCGCGAATCGCAAAGGGTTAACCCTTAGCGTTTCGTTGGCTTCACTGCAAAGACATTCTGTATTTAATCGTTTGAGTGCCATGGCCCTTTCTTATTTCCCGATCGAAAATTGTCAAGCGGCGCGATAGCGCTCGTCATACTCCGTGTCGAAAAATGCACGGCGAACGTAAATGAAGGATCCTTTGAATATGACAATAAGCAATTATGATTTGTTATACAATGGGAGAAGTGTGAATGAAAAAGTGCAATTCCACTAATTTTAGCTTACATGCAATAAATATTTCCTACAGTGACATTCTCTTGAGAATAAAATTACTCCAATGTTATCTTTTATTTGTCTAAGACTGAAGGGCAATCGTAAAGTCGTGCAACGAAAGAAACCGAAATTTATAACCTTGTTAATTGTGTCACCACAGATTTATCTTGCAATTCGTATCACAGTTCGACGTTAGTTGTCAGGACTTTTTCCTTGCCTCAATTTCATACTTTAAAAAATTACGCGTGCCAAAAGAGATGCTCGCGCGCGTTATTTTTCGCGGGATAAAATTCACTCTTTGGTTTTTTTTTTTTTTTTATCGATCTCACCGAGTCCTGGGGGAGCGGCTGCAAAAGGTTACACCTATTATGCAACGCTGTCTGGGACTATCTCCCGAGACTGATCAAAGCTCGTCTCGATCTACTAGATACACTCCCGTAACTCGTCATAGCCCACCGAAAACGGAATAGACCGGACGCCTAAACTGCATTTTACGACTGACAGCATCGTAAAACGTAATGCAGAACGCTTTTGGGCCGTTGCTTGACGCACATAAATTCGCACTGTGTAAGATTTCGGGCGTGTTATACGCTCAGACGGAATCGTTTATGGGGGCGTATCGTCGTCGGGGTGTTTAAGTAACGACTCGGCGCGCAGTTCCAGACACGTATAAACTTTAATCTGTTATTGACAGCGATCAGATCTACCGGCTGTGTGTTTCTGTCCATTGTTCCTCTAACTTTGCACGCTTTACGTGAACGCTTTACGTTTCTTTCGTTTAAGCGGTGCATTGCGTATCTTTCGCTTTTGTAAATTTTATTTTATTTTATAGCGTAGAATTTATTTGTGGCTCACGCTTATAGTAAGAGAATTAATTTATTAGAAACTTGAATGTACTTATAATCGTCCCATCGTTAATTATAAAACCGTTAAATCGTCGAATCTGAAATCGCAGATACTTAAATCGTCGAATATTTGTCGAAAATCGCGTGCATTTCCTTTTATATACATTAGGACAGGTGGTGGGGGTTTACCAACATCGAATGTTCATGAAGGCCTCATTTTTACACATTAGAATAAACCGCCATCGAACATTCGCAAAGAACAAGTGACCAACGCCACACACACACTCACACTCATCCCCATCCATTCTTTCACTGTATAATTGTAAATTTGGCACCTCTACAATAGTGGCCCTGTTGTTTACTTATAATCGTATTATAAATTTAAATACTGGTATATTTTTGTTTGATTCATTCTTTTCTTTAGCTATCGACTACTTTACGCGTGATTGGTTTTTAACCCCTTGGCATTCAAATAAAATGAAACTTGATGCGTCCGAAAAATACCATTTAATTTGGCACAACTGAACAGTTATTGCGCAAGCTTGAAAACAGAACATTTTATTTCGAAATTTGCATTGCTGTATAACATTTAATCAGGTTGATATATTAAGTAACATTATAGAATAATAAATTAACAGTTTTGAAATATTTAAAAATTTATTGACGTCTCGCAGACATCATTGTATGTCAAGGGGTTAATCTCTGGTTCTGGGTCTAAAACGGGAAGGGATTGAACAAATTGTTCGCTAAGAAACTTTACGCGAAATAATAAATAATAATTCAGTGTACACCACACACGTAGTACACGTAATATAGCGGTGCCCGAATTTAACGATATTTTAAGGCGCATTCTGCCCCCAGCAATGTTCGCTTTACGGTTTGTCTTCCTAACAGCTTGTTGTATATGATTAATTATAACTATTTAAAACGAATGCATTTAATATTCATATAGAACGTCGAATATAATTATGCAGCAGCCCCCGCCGTAACACGGTTATCATTAATATGTAAAATTAGTTACTTCAGAATTAAATTCATCATAAAGTTTTCATTATTCCGCGCCCGAGGCGTAACGATAATCGCGCCGGCGGAATAAACATGTCGGTGGACGTTTCCGTGTATTAGTTGTCAAGAATAAATTATAAACGTCACGTTGATCAAACTACCGACCAATTCGATGAAACATTATACATTGTGACTATAAAAATTGTCCCCGTAATTCCTATTCAGGTTACTTCCTCTAGTCTCTTCCGTTTTATTTTTCTATTAACAATTCTCACACAATTACTATTAAATTATAGAAGATTTGATACATTGAGACCTGATTTTTTAGACCTTCTTTTAACCCTTTCTTAGATCTTCCCTTAACCTTTTCTTTGATCTTCCTTTAACCCTTTCTAACTTGCACCTAATTCCTTAGACCTTCTTTTAACCCTTTCTTAGATCTTCCCTTAACCTTTTCTTAGATCTTCCCTTAACTTTTTCTTAGATCTTCCCTTAACCTTTTTTTGATCTTCCCTTAACCCTTTCTAACCTGAACCTAATTTCTTAGACCTTCCTTTAACTCTTTCTTAGATCTTCCCTTAACCTTCTCTTTGATCTTCCCTTAACCCTTCCTCAGACTTCCTTAGATCTAACTTCTATTCATAATTTGTGTTCCATAATTTACAATTAACAGAAAAATTAATCCTCTACTTGTAGAATGAAACTATAATTCATTAACCATTTCTGTCACGCAGAATAGCAAATTTTTATGTTCCTTTAAAGACTTTATCGAAAGCCTATCGAACTGATAATTTCCTTTAAAATGTACAAGTGCCGGATGACTTACAGTGGTAAACGCAGTGGCATAGAAATGTTTCGTTTTCTTTCCACCAAAAATTCGTGACTTTCTCCTCGATCGACCACCGGAAGCTTCAGCGTTATACTTTAGGAAATTAGTCAGCTTGCTTATCGAGGGGGATGCGCGATCGTCGTTTCTCCTGCCGCCTCCCTCGCACTCGCCATCGAACCGCCACCACCTCTTTTTCACTTAACCACCTGTGTGTTGCAGTCTGAACTCCACCCTGATCCGCAAATATTGGCGACTCCGTAACAGCTACTCGTAAAAATCACTTGATTACAGCCCCTCCCTTATCACCTCGAGGACCCACCGTAAGATAAGGCGGGAAGCGAGGGGAACAAAATGTCGTCCCGCCACTTTTTTACGTTCATCGTGGAAAACACGGAATTTGGCTTGGAAAAAGTTTTCATCGTCCCTGACGCTCTTCTTTTCCCTTCTTAAGCCTAACTGCGGGCGATCGTAAACTTGAAAACTTCATACGCGTGGTTTTTCTCAGGGATGCAAACAAAATTCCGTAATTATTGAATTATTACATATTTCTGTAATAATAATCCTATAATAATAATCCTGTAATTTCTATTGGAATAATAAGTAATTCTTACAGTACCTTAAATCATAAGAAATTTATAATACTGCATTGGGGAGTCTTAAATTGTCGCATTTTTCTTATAGTAATAATTCTATAATTCCCATAGTAATAATAAGTAATTTCTACAAGTATCTTAAATTGTAACAAATTTATAATATTACAATGGGGAGCCTAAAATTGTCGCATTTTTCTTATAGTAATAATTCTATAATTCTTATACTGATAATAAGTAATTCTTATAGTATCTTAAATTATAGCAAATTTATAATATTGCAATGGAGAGCCTAAAATTGTGGCATTTTACTTACAATAATAATTCTATAATAATAATAAGTAATTCTTATAGTATCTTAAATTATAGCAAATTTATAATACTGCAACGAAGAGCCTAAAATTGTCGCATTTTTCTTACAATAATAATTCATAATAATTCTATAATTCCTATAGTAATAATAAGTAATTCCTACAAGTATCTTAAATTGTAACAAATTTATAATACTCTAATGAAGAATCTAAAATCATCGTATTTTTCTTATTTCGCCGGAAAAGCGAATAATTTAATTAAACAAGAGGAAGTACGTTTATGCTAAACTCATATCACAAAAAATCCGCCGGTCATCGATTCGCGTGCGTATACGATGCAACAAGATAACAAAATTAATTTGAACTGACAAACTGAAAGCAGCAACGAACTTTTTGGCGAAACGTCTATGCGCGTTTTACATTTGTAACATTCGCGACGCTAATCGGCGTTGAAATTATGAATTTCAAGCGCGAACAAAATAAATCGAGTAATCAATCATTCGTAGGTTGAATTATATTTCGTTGATATATCAAGACTGTTGCTTCGAACGATTCTGTTGTAGCTGGAGGAAAGAAGGTGGTTGGTCTGTTTCGTTCGTCGAACGAAGGGGCACGAAATACCGTAAGAAGTAATTAAGTTAGAAAGAAGATTAAGAGATAAAATGTTTCTGCGTTTTATTTATCATAAAGCAGAGGTGGATTAATTCTTTCCCGGATGAGACGGGGCTTTATGATTTTTCGAGACGTGAAATCGGAAAGTTTCACCGGCTTAAAAACATTTTATCACCCTATAAATGTTTTGCGGGCGAACAAACCGTTTTCTTTTTCTTTTTTTCCAGCGGTTCTGAAACATTCTGATAGGATCGCAACGAGTCACAGACGTCTAACATTTCAGCTTTCCTTATCCGATTTCTTGTTACGTTACAGAAACGTTAATTATCATTTTCTAAGTATTTAACCCTTTTCACTCGAAAAGTGACCGTTAGTCGTTTAACGATACCAACTTCAAAAATGTTCAAATTCGAAACATTTACTATGATTCACGTATTAATTAAACTTCATTTAGTTTAGTTAACACGTTGAACGCCACGTCACCCATATCTGGGTGACAACTATGTTTCTTGTAAACGGTTGACACTTTTCTAATTAAAACAAGATTTTGAAGGTAATTTATACTAATTTTATTTGTAACACAATTATGATAAGTATATGTGATATAAAGTAACAATAAATTATAAAGTAAATATAACATTGCGCTATTTACACTCCGAGTCTCGGGTTTGGGTTCTGGGGAAACTCCACTCACCGATTTACGCTGGGCGTTCAACGTGTTAAATCGTATATTAAAATTTACATATACGACTATTTAACGTCCGGGTCTGAACTAAAGTTTGAAAATTTGCGAAACTATCATACGCTAGGATTACGATGTCCCATAAGAGGGGACAGCGTAGTGCAAAGGGTTAAATTTTTATTCCTCACTGTAATTTGTTTTCTTTGACCCTTTGGTCTTAACCCTTTGCACTCGAGAGGTGACCGTTAGTCGTTTAATGATACCAACTTCAAAAATTGTCAAATTCGAAACATTTACTATGATTCACGTATTAATTAAACTTCATTTAGTTTAGTTAAGTCGTATATTAAAATTTACATATACGACTATTTAACGTCCGGGTCTGAACTAAAGTTTGAAAATTTGCGAAACTATCATACGCTAGGATTACGATGTCCCATAAGAGGGGATAGCGGAGTGCAAAGGGTTAAATTTTTATTCCTCACTGTAATTTGTTTTCTTTGACCCTTTGGTCTTAACCCTTTGCACTCGAGAGGTGACCGTTAGTCGTTAAATGATACTAACTTCAAAAATTGTCAAATTCGAAACATTTACTATGATTCACGTATTAATTAAACTTCATTTAGTTTAGTTAAATCGTATATTAAAATTTACATATACGACTATTTAACGTCCGGGTCTGAACTAAAGTCTGAAAATTTGCGAAACTATCATATGCTAGGATTACGATGTCCCATGAGAGGGGACAGTCGAGTGCAAAGGGTTAAAATATAAAAATTCGGCGTTCAACGCGAAGAGATGGGGTCTCGTCCTGCACATTTTTACGTTTCGAATGAACGCATGGTTGCTTGGTTCGTTTGAAAAATAATTTCAATTTAAATCGTGGAGCATTACCGTCGGTTTCATCGGTGAATTCTTGTTTTCCTATTTCAACTCATTCCTATCGGTTTCGTGTTTCGCGAAAATTTCAAGAAAATCGTGCGCATCGCGTGTAATTTTTCAGTCGCACTAATGACGTCCCGTGTAACCCGTCAGCCTCGATATTTCAATAGGCAGCAACCTGATACGATCTGATCGATAAAGCATCCATGTTGTTGCACGGGCTCCGATACGCCGTAAATGTAGAGTTACGTAATCCGTTAAGTAACTTCGGTGTTGCCGCAGATATTTGTGAAAAAAAAAGAAAAAAGGAAAGATCTTGGAAATGGGGAGGATTTTACGGTTGCTAAAATTCGGAAAATAATTTTTGTTTCAGATTCTTCTACCTCTACCATTTCTCCTTCTACGCTTATCATTATCGATTTAACGGACAGTACAGCAGCCTGGCGCTTCTCACGTCTTGGCTTTTCATACAGGTAAGCGTTGTATCCTAGTTTTATTTGTGTCCGTATTAACGCTTCGCCGATCGGGAACTTATTAACATTTCAGCTAACCGAACACATTTTCAATCCGTATTAAGTATTTATTAAAGATTGTACGTTGGAAAAGCAGAAGATTCATTTGTTGAATTGTGAACAACACTAGTTCAAAATTAATTAATAACAAAGGTAAATGGAATCAATGGCAGCGACTTTGTTGCGAAAAAAGAACTGGGAGATTATCCCCGTTCGGTTGGCTGAGTGTTAAAATAATTGTACAAAATTATCTTCGTAAATCACGTCGATCGCGTATCTTATCGTTCAAACGATATGTCGTTAATTCAAGACTTGTTATTTGTACGATTGCAACGAAATTTTAAACGGCATGCGTCGAAACAGCTTGCACGCAAACCTAGGTGATTGAAACGAACAATTCGTAATTCCTCGGGTAACTTCAGTGAAATCAACTTTTCGGACGCGTCAAATTTTGATTTATTTGCATGTCGAGGCTAAGGTCGCGAAATCATTGTCCGTTGTTCGCGAATTAACACCTGGGAGCGATGAAAACGGGCATTAACACTTGATTTATAGACATTTCTTGAATATCTGTTTCTAATATTCATATATTAACCCTTTGCACTCGAGGGGTGGCTGTTAATCGCCTAATGATACTAACTTCAAAAGTGTTCAAATTCGAAATATTTATTAAGATTAGCATATATTAAAAGTTATTTAGTTCAGTTAAGTGACATACTAAAATTTACATATCTGACGTTTGGAAATTATGTCACGGTGCACACACACACACACCACTTCCTGCCGGCCAGGCCGCGATCGATCATCTCTCTTCTGACATCGATCGCGAGGAATTTCTCAAGAGGGCCGCAAATGTGTTTGCCTTTCAAATTGCTTAGCTCTCCGGATGTTCGTCGTGCGTGAAAATATGTTTTCTCTGGTGCCGGCTAGACCTCCGTCGATTGGACGGACGGCACGGGTGAATTAAATCGATGGGCACATAATGACGGGGGGGGGGGGGGGGGTAGATTCGTTTTATCGGCGAGAGTGAGAGATAGGGGAGGGTAAGATGGTGTAATTAAATGCTAATGCGTTGGTTTTTTCCGTGCAATTAGAGGTTGCACGCGTGTTTGGATAAGAATTTAGCCCTTCACTGCGTGAATTAATAAAGAGGACCATTGATTGGTCCATTGATTCTATTTGCTTTTGTTATTGGTTAATCTTGAACTGGTTCATAAATGTTCCAAAATACAATTTTTAACACTATTCCTACCACAACCGGTCAAATGACCATTTTCAAAATTTCTATTAGAATTTCATAGATACAACAGGTAATTGAATCGCCTTTACATTTTAGACTTTTTCTCAGATATACGTATAATACATTTGTCAATATTCACTTCTTTTTTCATTGTTTATTTTCTGAGAAAAATTTGTAGTCTGTTTCGTGTGAGAATGTCGCTATGGAGAATGAACTACGGAAAATATGGGAGATCTCCATATTCGGTCGGCTAAGTGTTAAGACAGCAATCAACGTTTTACTCCCTTTGATAAATTATGTTTCGTTCGGTTCAAAGATGATACCGACTTCTTCGCAGCCGATGGTTAACACTATTCCTACCGACACTTCATATAAACTTATTCCTACCGCGACATTCCCACGTAAGACAGACTACAAATTTTTCTCAGAAAATAAAGAATGACAAAAGAAGTGAATATTGAAAAATGTATTATAGGTTTATTTGAAGAAAAGTCTAAAATTTACATAAATTTAATTCGATCACGTTGTATATGTGAAATTCTAATCGAAACTTTAAAAACGGTCATTTGACCGGCCGTGATAGGTATACCTATTCCTACCGCGACATTCCAACGTAAGACAGACTACAAATTTTTCTCAGAAAATAAACAATGAAAACAGAAGTGAATATTGAAAAATGTATTATACGTATATTTGAGGAAAAGTCTAAAATTTAAAGGCAGTTCGATTACGTTGTATATGTGAAATTCTAATCGAAACTTTAAAAACGGTCATTTGACCGGTCGTGGTAGGAATACCTATCCTACCGCGACATTCCCACGTAAGACAGACTACAAATTTTTCTGAGAAACTAAACAATGAAAGAAGAAGTGAATATTGAAAAGTGTATTATAGGTTTATTTGAGGAAAAGTCTAAAGTTTAAAGGCGATTCAATTATGTTGTATATATGAAATTCTAATCACAATTTTAAAAACGGTCATTTGACTGGTCGTGGTAGGTATACCTATTCCTATCGCGACATTTCCACGTAAGACAGACTACAAATTTTTCTCAAAAAATAAACAATGAAAACAGAAGTGAATATTGAAAAATGTATTATACGTATATTTGAGGAAAAGTCGTGAAGTTTAAAGGCAATTCAATTACATTGTATCTATGAAATTCTAATCGAAATTTTAAAAACCGGTCATTTGATCGGTCATGGTAGGAAGAATAGTGTTAAACGCTACTGTTAGGAGTCATCCGACGATTGCTTGCAAAATAATTGGCAATGTTGAAAATATAGGAACGCGATGTGATATTAAATCCGAAAGGCGAACCTATCAGGATTATTTATGCCCACTCATTGAACTCCGAAGTTGGCATTAAATTATTTTCATCGATTGAACTGTCAGCTGCATTGTCCCGGCTCGCGTTTACGTAAGTTAAGTTTGAGCGATGGCGGGTCTCGGCTGCAAAGCAGCAGCTCTTCATTCGCTACCATTACTGTCAATAGCAGGACTTTCACCAGGAGCCAAACAGGATCCCTTGGAAAATATTCGCCTTTTGTTTTGTCTCGTTACACTAGACGGTTATCTGCCCACGGATAACCAATTTTCCTCTTTTCCGTTCCGGTTTTCAAGAAACTGACTCGACAACGTTGCCGATGCGGATCGTTGAAGAAAAATAACTCCAAATGAGAGCATCGGAAAAATTAAAAAAACGGACAAAATGGGAGATGGTTCCCGTTCTGTCGGCTAAGCGTTAACTCTTTAAGGCACAGGATTTCAGATCAAAAATGGACCCATGTTGCAAAGGAATTTTATGGGATTTTAAATGAAACAAAATTGGTATATTTTTATTAATAAAGGTATAACATCATGTAGAAACATGAAATTAAGAAAAAAATGTTAGTGCAATAAACTTTCCGTTTATAACAATTGGTCAACCGGTAATTGCATGTTGAATGTTGCCAACACAAGGAATATATTTGTAACATTGTTTGAAGAAGTTACCAACTGCTTTACGTAAATAAGACAAAATATAAACCTATGCACATGCAGCTACCGCAAGATTTCGAGGTGGGACTAAAAATGTCCCACCATGCCGTGAAATACATCAAAAAGGTGGGACACTTTTAATCCCACCGTGCCCCAAAGAGTTAAGACACCAATCAACGTTTTACTCCCTCCGATAAATTATGTTTCGCTTGGTTCAAAGATGATACCGACCGTTTTTTCCGGCGAGAACAACAGAAAAGTGTGGGGCAGTCGAAACAATTTAAAGATGGAATTTTTCGCAGCGTCAATTATACACCGGGTAATCTGACTCGATAACGTACTTTGATAATCCAATGCATCGTAATTAGATGATCGCGACGGGCGTATTAACAGTTATTACTATAATGGCGTTACAATAGCTAGCTGTTGCGTTAATAACTACGTTCGTTACGTGTGCCTGTATATATATATTTTCCGCGGAAAAATTGAATACCATTAAAGTGTAATGGAACGGTTAATTAGCCGATAAAAGATGCGAATGAATAACAGGTCGGATTGTTGTACGCGGGCGCAAAAGGAATATTCATTTTATGGACGCCGTCGTGCGTTAAAAGTGCCCGGGAATTTGTAACAATTTTGTCGCGCAACGGGAATATGGAAAATTTCCACGAAAACACGAGAAACAACGGCTAATTGATTGCGTTCAATTTGGTGTACAATTGAGATTTCTAATTTTATTTATTTATTTATTTATTTATTTATTTATTTATTTACGAGAGAAAATCCTTTAGAGTACACAGAAGAAAATACGACTTAATCTTTCTCTGTCATTAAAAGACTTCGATAATTATTAGGAATAATAATAACAAGAACAACAACAATAAAATAATAATAATAATAATAATAATAATACAAAGTAATAATAATAATAATAAAATAATAGTAATAGTAATAGCAATAATAATAATAATAAAATAATAGTAATAGTAATAGTAATAGTAATAATTAAGGAATAATAATAACAAGAACAACAACAATAAAATAATAATAATAATAATAATAATAATACAAAGTAATAATAATAATAATAAAATAATAGTAATAGTAATAGCAATAATAATAATAATAAAATAATAGTAATAGTAATAGTAATAGTAATAGTAATAATAACAATAATAATAGTAGTAGTAGTAATAATAATAATAATAATAATAATATAGATTAGTTTACAAGTTAGTCGTAGGTTGACAAAGTATCGTATAAACGACTTTTAAAGAAAGATAAATAAATCAATCGAATCGCAGAGCTTGTTTACTAACACGAGCATCCGATTAAGACAATCGTGTTTTCCAAAGCCTTTTTTCAGCCAAGATGTTTTTTCTTATCGGTGTAGATCTTGATTAATTATCAACAAACGTTTACAAAAGCTTTTGTCGCGATTACACGCTCCGTTTTTATCGTAAGAACTACGAGTGCTCGTAAACCGGACAATCGACAGCGATTCGTATCGCACGGAGGATTGGTTCGATATCTTTATTTTCGAAAAAAAAAACGGGTAGATTAGCGCTTTCGCTTGTTTATTAAAAATTTCGCAATATTATTCGCGCGATCGACATCGCTCAACGTCTTTCAAACCTATCAGAAAGAATCATCAGGTTCTTCGTCAATTTTTACAAATCGTTCTAAGTATTACTTCAACAGCTTCTCTGTTATTATTTTTATTTCTTTTGAAAAATCGTTTCCGTCCACCTCGATCGCGTTCAATAACCACAGTAATCGGGAATTCCGAGAATATTCCGGGTACGGGCGAGAATCAAGTTACTCCCGAGTCCCAGTCGCGATTAACATTTGCCGATATTTAGCCGGGTCCCCGGTTAACAAGAGCCACGAAGCTACCGCAGGAAACCCGCTGATCATTTCCTCGAAACGAGTTTACGAATATAGGCGGGAAAATTCGAAAACCCGCCACGGGCAACAGGCCAACTCGATCGGTCGCCAAACCGGATTGTTTTGCTTCTCTCTCGTTCTCTCATTTTCCCTCGACTCGCTCTTTCTCTTTCCTCTCTCCTCTCTTTCTGTATCTTTTTCACTCCCTAACCCTCTTCTCTAGAGAGGAAGAGAGAAAGAGGAAAAGAGGGAGAGAGGAAAAGAGAGAGAGGGAAAGAGAGAGAGGAAAAGAGAGAGAGGAAAAGAGAGTAAGAGAGAAGAAAAGAGAGTAAGAGAGAGGAAAGGAGAGTAAGAGAGAGGAAAAGAGAGAGAGGAAAAGAGAAAGAGAGAGATGAAATGAGAAAGAGGAAAAGAGAAAGAGAGAGGAAATGAGAAAGAGGAAAAGAGAGAAAGAGGGAGGAAATGAGAAAGAGGAAAAGAGAGAAAGAGGGAGGGAGAGAGGAAAACAGGGAGAGAGAGAGTAAGAGAGAAAAAGAGAGAGGAAAAGAGAGGGAGAGAGAAATAGAGAGATGGAGTCGATTAGCTGCGAGGCATGATTATATGCAGGCTGATATCGGTGTCATCGGCGTTGATTAGTCAGCAAACGAAAATCGGATTTCCTCCGTTCCACTTGCCCCTTTCCCCCGATCCAGACGCTTTAACCCGAGCAACCTTTTTCCTGTCCATCGATCTCTTTCTCTCCCTCTTTCTCCTCTCTCCGCCTGTTTCTAGAACGTGTTCTTTTTCCGAAGCGATGCAGATTCGTTTCGTTATACCGGACGAATCGCTGTTGGATACCATTTCCTTCATGTCGGCGACAGCTGCCCGGCCTCGAGATGTCTGTTCCTACATGTTCCTCAGCCCCTCCTCTAAGCGTTCTCTTTCTGCTTTCTCGCTCGACCCTATGCGGAAGCTATCGGTTTGCCAATTTCGTTCAGACGATCTTCCTTTTTACCTGCCCCTCTTCTCTCTTTTTACCGTTTCTAGGCTCGGGATCTTCGCGTCGCGTCGCTTCGGGCACGAATGCGTCGATCGAAATTGGTGGTTGTTTCCGAGAGCAATTGTTTTGCAGCTTTCGGTGATCCTTGAGATCGCGTTTTGGGGGGGGGGGGAGGAGGGTATTTTAGCGATTGGAGCGAAGTTAATCTTTGAGGGGGGAGGATGAGGTGGCGTTTAATTTTCACGCTTTTGCGTTATCAGCCCTATTTTTCGGCGTCATGTCGCTCGATCGTTATCCGGGCAGGCGCGATTAATCGAATCGGTCATTGAACCCGAATTGGGACGATCGTTGAGCATCGATTGGGATAAGATTGCAACGTTCGGTTTGGGAGAAAGATAAGTAAGGCCAATCTTAAGTGTCTGTTTGCGTGGAATACCTGATTCAATGTTCCGATTACTATTGCAACATGTTACGTCTTCCACTTTTAATTGTTCTCTCGCTAACTCTTACGATTAATAAATGCGTTCTCCTTCTCTGAATTTTACGATCAGAACGATGGAAAAGCTTACTGTTTTGCTCGGTAATTAACCCGTTGACATACAAATAAAACGGAATTCAATGTGTTCGAAAAGTACCATTTAATTTGGCTCAACTGAACAGTTATGTGCAAGCTTAGAAATTGAATATTTTATTTTGAAATTTGTATTATCATTATACCATTTACTTAGGTTTAATGTATTGAGTAACATTGCAAAATAATAAATTAGTAGTTCTTTAAAGTATGAAACGTTTCAAAACACCTTGACGTCTCCCAAACGTCAAAGTCTACAATCACACGTGAAACAAATGACTTCTCCCAGATGTCACTGTATATCAAGGGGTTAAAATAAAATTCGTTGCTTCTTCGTAACCATATGCAATCACCTTTGACTCGTTCAACAATTAAATGATATTGCAAAATAATAAATTAATAGTTCTGTAAAGTATGAAACATTTCAAAACATCTTGACGTCTCCTATACGTCATTTTATGTGAAAGGTTCAAAATAAAATTCATTTCTTCCTCGTAACCATATGCAACCACCTTTGACTTCTTCAATAATTAAATAACATTGCAAAATAATAAATTAATAGTTGTTTAAAGTATGATACGTTTCAAAACATCTTGATGTCTTCAAGACGTCATTTTATGTCAAGGGGTTAAAATAAAATGTGTTGCTTTTTCGTAACCATATGCAACCACCTTTGACTCGTTCAATAATTAAATAACATTGCAAATCAATAAATTAATAGTTCTTTAGAGTATGAAACGTTTCAAAATATTTTGATGTCTCCCAGACGTCATTTTATGTCAAAGGGTTAAAATAAAATTTGTTACTTTTTCGTAACCATATGCAACCACCTTTGACTCGTTCAATAATTAAATAACATTGCAAATCAATAAATTAATAGTTCTTTAGAGTATGAAACGTTTCAAAATATTTTGATGTCTCCCAGACGTCATTTTATGTCAAAGGGTTAAAATAAAATTTGTTACTTTTTCGTAACCATATGCAACCACCTTTGACTCGTTCAATAATTAAATAACATTGCAAATCAATAAATTAATAGTTCTTTAGAGTATGAAACGTTTCAAAATATTTTAATGTCTCCCAGACGTCATTTAATGTGAAGGGGTTAAAATAAAATTCATTGCTTCTTTGTAACCATATGCAAACACCTTTGACTCGTTCAATAATTAAATAACATTGCAAAATAATAAATTAATAGTTGTTTAAAGTATGATACGTTTCAAAATATTTTGATGTCTCCCAGACGTCATTTAATGTGAAGGGGTTAAAATAAAATTTGTTGCTTTTTCGTAACCATATGCAACCACCTTTGACGCGTTCAACGTACGGTTGACCCGAAGCAGGGTACAAAACCGATCGCACTTGTTGTTAGTCGTGGAATTCGCAGCTACCCCTATCGAAAGCGTCGAGTGGAGCACACGGTTTTCCTGATATCGCCTGTTTCTGCGACACCGGCGTGCGAACGTGTGCGCCTCTCGTGCCCGGCAAATTTATATGGAAATTCACCAAATTCGTCCTATACCGTTTCTCTCGTTCTCTTCGCACCCTTCGAAACCCCTGTGTCATTCTATCCCTCTTTCTGCCCCTTTGCCGCGAACGCGGGCCGTCGATCGCAATACCCTTATTCACCGCAGTTGCAAACATTCCAACCTCGTGCACCCGGGGTATGAATAATTTTCCGTCGCTATTGCGGCCGAGTAAGAAAATTTTCGCGGACCTTGACGCGAGACCGAATCCTCTGGATACGTTGAAAGATGAAGTGGAATTTTCTTCGTAAATGTTTTGTCGACGAAAGCGATCGTTTAATTATGTTTAACACTAGAACTACCGGCGATTAAAGTGTACTTATTTGCATGGAAAAAATCAGATTGACGGTTACATGAAAAAATACTGAATGCTTAGAAAACAAATCTTTATTCATATCTCTTGTAGAAAATCATAGTAAATTTTAGAAGCTTTACAACTGTGAATTTATAAGGCTGCTATGAGTAATCAACAACTGGTCATTTTGACTGGTCTGGTAGTTCTAGTGTTAAACACGATTTGTAATGCAAGTTTTTGCCAGAAGTTACTTAAGTCAGACTCAATTTAAAATTAATTTAATTTTTATCGATGAACTGGTACGAATATACCTGTAGGAATGCGATCGAACGGATGCGAGTTTGGGAAAGTCTGAAGAGTACTTGAGTTGGGCGATTGTCGTGCGAACGCAGAAATGTTTGAGCTCGAATGTTTCTAAGGCGTGAAAGATGAGAACTTGAGAAATTTTGGGTGAAAGTGACCGAATGCGTAGTAGAGCGAGAAAGGTCGACAATTAGAATGAAAGGAAATGAGTGTTTGGAAGAATATATAATGGGGAAAATGCGAGCGTGGGACAGAAAGAGCATGATTGTAATAGAAGCAAGCATGTCAAAGCTATTAAGTTGTGAAGTCGTTTAACTTGTTATTGTTAAATTGTTTCAAATACACTTTTATTAATATTTTAATCACTTCACTTTTATTTTCTCACAGCTGAATTCCATCTGACGTTCTACTAAAATCATTTTATAGAATTTTCCTATATACCCTAGTTATAATCTAGTGTTAAGTTTCCTATAAACGCGTGAAAATCATTGGTCTAGCTTAGACAGAGATCTTAGAGAGATCTCTTGAGATCTAAGAGGGAAACAAATCTCCACGTAAACCTCGTTGCTTTAGCTGCGTTTGCATGAAAATAGAGTTACGATCTATAACCGACGCTACAACCCATAGATGAATATTACCCACGGAAAAGGAATTACGAGTATATTTTCATTGAATTTTCAGCACTCGATGCTGTACTTCTTCCACCATTACGAGCTGCCGGTGGTGCTGCAGCAGGCGCAGTTGCAGCACCTTCTGTTGCGAAATCACCCGCAACCTGGCATGGCTGAACCGTCGCCTGAGCCATCGCCAAGCCTGAACAGGGCGCTCATCAGCACTGCACGAGCACCCGAACCTCCGTCGGCTCGGGAACAGCCGACAGCAGTTGCCAGGGAACCCGAACAGACGACACAGGAAACGAGCCCCGCGAGCAACACACCTCACACCGAGTCGGACTCGACCACTTCCGGTGCCCAGGCGGAGGAACGAACGAAGGAAACTGCAGAGGAGATTGCTGGTGCGAATCAAGAGCAAAACAGCGAAGAAGGTACGTGGAGATACGATAAAACTCGTGTTTACATCACTTCATGCTTCTATGTGACTTCTTGCAATTAACACTAAACGTATCAAGTGGGGTTAAATGACCCTTTTCAAAATTTACTTTATAAATGGTACTTTAAAAATGGTTATTTCTTTCGCTCGTTCGAGTTTCTGTAAATTTTTATATTATATGACTTTTCAATTTCTTGCCTTCCGTTTTTCTCTTAGCTTATCTATATCGAGAATCAGAGAGTAAAGAAAAAAAAGTGTACAAAGGTGTTGCGAATTATTTCCTTCGACGAATTAAGAATTTCTTTTTAAAAATCATCGTTTATTTCATAAAGGGTTAAATGACTTGAATTACCCTTATGGTAAGAATAGGCACGCGTGAAGTACGTTTAGTGTTAATTGTTTGTGAACAGGCGCTACTTTTAATTTTTGTTCGTTGCTGCTTCAAGGATGTTTTTATAACAAATTAATTGTCTGCAAAATACGAATGGTCTATAATTAATTATTAAAAACTAAAGTCTATAATCAAACAAAGAACTTTCCGGTGCATTTAAAAGTGATTTCAACTGTTTTCGATTTTTAACACGTTGAATGCCACGGGGTTCACTGGTAGAAATTGTAGAAATCCATAATTTAGAAAAAGGTCAATATCAATCAATTTTTCATTATTACCATCGTTAACGTAATAGCGTGAAGAAATTAATGCAGTATAAAAT